>VSDK01001866.1:0-57359 GCA_009767595.1 Symbiodinium kawagutii | reverse complement strand
CAGCAGCAGCAGCAGCAGCAACAGCACCATTTCCAGCAAAGATAATTCAAAAATAGATGGCGGATTTCGACCCGCAGATTAGTCAATGTCAGTGATTGCAAAAGCCAGGTCAATACATTACATAGTGAGAATTTGTATCGGATGTAATGGATGCAGAAACAATGTGAAACTGATAGGGGACTCACAAACTGACCCATTGTATTGCCTGAAACCATGAATTTGGACTTTTCTTCATATAATTAGCCAATATTGTTTAATGTTGTAATTGCTATTCATGTGCGTTTTTATTACAAAACTATGTAAAGCGATAGGGTCCCCTCCAAAAACCGATGCCCTTTGATTTTGGTACTGGCCTCCAACAAGAGGTTTTGACGACGCCTCATATATATATATATACTTATCTACATGTGTATATATATATATAGTATACATGTCTTTAATTGTACATACATCTATTAACCAATGGCAACAACCATCATCCCATGGAAAGCCATCATCATCCTCATCATCATCATCATCATCATCATCATCCTCATCATCATCATCATCATCATCATCATCATCATCATCATCCTCGTCGCTTCCATGGCCGCTGAGAAGTCTGTCCACGGCTGAGGTTATCAATTCGAGGTGACCTTCGAGGCCTCCGCAGATCTGGTGCAGGCGCATCAGGCGCTGAAAGCCTTCCTGGAGAAACAGCCACCCGGGCCGCAGCGGCGCCGCAACGGGACGCAACGGGACGCACCGGGACGCAACGACGCGGATGGTCCAAGGGATGGTGTGGTTCATGGTTAAGGAGGACTTTAATGATGGCTAATAATGATGATATCATAGTAGGGGATGAACAACAATAAGACCTATATGGTGACATCTCAAATTGGGAACCCCAAAGTTATGTGTGCTTTATTAATAGAAATGATTAATCAAGTGGATGGTTGTTGATCAATTATTGTGAAGAGTGGTTGAGAGGTTCACACTGGTGATGACTAGTGCTTTGAGGATGGTTAAATTCTTCATATATATATATATATATATAACGGTTTGTGATCAATAAACATGGAATCATCATTGGTGATGATGGTCATGAATCTTGGACAGTGGTGTGGTGAATGGCAGTCAATGTAATTTCATAGTTGTGGGGCTTGTGGCGATTCTAGTTGATAGGTATGTTGCTGGGCGTGTTTCAAGTACAACACATGCCATGGGAACACCTGCAGCCACAGCCCAGTTGATCGATGCAGTGGTTTTCTCATCAGCGGAGAATCAGGATCCAAGGTCATGACCCCAGTTGACATCATACTCATTCTGATATGGCTATGGGTCAATATTAACCAACTAATGGCTCATTAACCAGCTGGTGAATGGTGGATAGAAGGGGACAATAACCAACAAAACTAGGGTATACCAGCTATATATGGCCATGGGTCAATATTAACCAACCAACTAATGGTGGATAATGCCCAACTAAACTATAGGGAAAACAATGGTTAATGATAGGGGAACCAGGGGGGTACAGGGTTTTGACCCATAGCCATATTTTGCTGATATCAGGAGCTTGGGAAACATTCAAATTACTGATATCATCTAAACATCATTAATCACATATTATTCATTCTGTCATCCCAGTTTTGGAATCTCTAGCGGAATCTCTGCCAGAGTTGCTTATTTTCTCCAATGAATCCAATACATGGCGATCCCTGATCCCTTTAGCCTAACATTGAGCACCTTCCAAATCAAAGCGATGCAAAGCGATTCATCTGAGATTGGCTTGTTATAGAAAGAAGAGATTGCATTATTCTGGAAAAGGATTACACCTCGTGATCTGTAGTTTGGTTGCGCGGTGTTTTTTTCTCCATATTTTGTGTCCATTCACTGGCAATCCATATGTCTTCTGACCATTAGATTTTTAGATATGGCAAACTATGTAATTAAGAATTGCATTTGCTTACTACACATATTCACACATACCGTTCATTTACCAGACTGGTTGGAAAATCTACACGGACCATGTTTGGAACCATCAGATTCATCACTAGCAGCGATTCTAGTGAAGTTTCCCATGAACCAGATCTAGGATATGTACTAAGGTGCCACCTTCAAGATCACCAACCAAATCAAAACCACTGGTGACTTACCAGCCTATAACCAGTTCTACTTGGTACTTGGGTTAAACGGTCCTTCCTCGTACAAAGCCGTCCTTTTCCAGTGTACACATAGGGGAAGTGGGTCTTTTGATGAAAGCATGCTGATTAGGGATCATCTTTATATGTTCTGTCACTTCTTTGGCGAACAGGTTCGATGAAAACAATGTCATTGCAGATATATAAATTAAAAACCTCTGTAGTACATGATGTCGATTTGCAGTGTGATCCCATGTTGTTTGGATTCTCCTCAGCACTCTGATGTCCTATCTAGCTACAGAGGAAAGGGATCTTTGCGTTGGCCAGGCCTGGTCTTGAGTTTAGTCAGGGTTTATATGGGGGCTTCTTAAATTGGGGAGCTCAAAATGGTGGGTTAATTACCAAAGATAGTTTATATTGGATACTTTGTGGGGATCTCCATGGGAAGAAATCATCATATCTGAAATCGGAGGGCCAGATGTGTCTTCCCTTAGGCGGACCGGAAAACCTCGCGGTTCACATCGAGTGGGGCTACCCCAAGTTTTGCGTGTCCCTTTGGATGAGTTTTTAACTCGTTCAGGGGTGCGTGCCAGTAGGGGTTTGCTTGCTTTTAAGGTACATTAAATGTTACAAGACGCGGTTTTCACTGCTGCGCCTGAAGTCCTTCCACAAAACAAGTTTCGGAAAGTTCCCACGAACGCTGTGCCCGTTGGGAGTTACTAATTTCTGCCTCACTTTGCGCGATTTGGCTGACTTCTGGTATTTGAGCTGTGCCCAGTGCCTGACGAAAAAAAGCGAGCACTTCTGACTTAACACTGGCGCCACACAGGTGGATTTGTTCCACATCTCCAAGCAATCTATTGAACAAAACCATCAATAGGGATTATGATCATTAATAGGGATTATAACCATATACAGTGGTTAATAATAGGGGATAGTAATGAACAATGATGGTCAAACAACCACTGGTTATTGGTTTCATTCACATGTGTTGTTTTCCCTAATAATCATTCACAACTGGATGGTTGACTTGCGCATGTTTTTCATATAGGGCTGGTGAAAAACCACCAGCCAGTAAGGATCACTATTTTGGCCATTACAAGATAAACCAATATTAACCACTATCAACCACTATTAGTCATCATTAGCCACGAAATGAAAGATTAACCATTACCACTATTACCATAGTAATCATTAATCATCATCAACCATGGTTAATTACCACTACCAATGTTAATTATCATTATCAACCATGGTTAATTAACCACTACTGTTACCACTATTAGCATCAACCACTACCAACCAATATTAACCACGATGAAGCACGAATTCTCGGGATGGTGAGCACCCACCAAGCATCGTCCCTGCGACATGGCGCACCCAGGTTCACCGGGGTCCGTGTCGAGGAAAGTTTGCCCACAAGGCCCCGGGCCAGGCAGGGCGACCTGCGGGTCCACGACCCTGGGTGGGGCCGCTGCTTGGACCGCTGGTGATGACTGGAGATGACCCTGAAATCAGCTACGACTGTGCTGAAAGTTCGGAAGTTTGCCAGGTTCAGACTGGAAATGTGCCGATGGTATCAAATTGTGAGCACCTCCTGGAGATGCTAGACATGATCTATGTGTAGAAATGAAGGTGGTAGAAGTGCCAACAAGTAGCATAGCAATGACTCAGATGTTTTGAGATACTGCTTTGCTCAGGATGCAAGTTGGCGGATGAAAAGTGCCATTGGAAGTATTCTATCTCCAAATCTGCAATGATTTATGCCTACTTTCTTGATTT
Source organism: Symbiodinium kawagutii (assembly GCA_009767595.1). Lineage (NCBI taxonomy): Eukaryota > Dinophyceae > Suessiales > Symbiodiniaceae > Symbiodinium > Symbiodinium kawagutii. The sequence goes on along the minus strand of VSDK01001866.1, from coordinate 53,457 downwards.
GATGCGCTTCTTTGCAAAAGTCGTGTTTGTTAGCTGAAGAACACTTGTTTGAATTACTGCAGTTGATGCACTATGGTAACATGAGCTGATGCCATGCCATGGACGCCATGGCTGATGTCATGTTCCTTGGTGTCATCCATGCCACCACGCACCAGCAACTGCCAGCAGCTTGCACCAGGTATCGCTTGCCCAAGGGACAGAAAGCCATCAGTGCAATTTTCCGCCTTATGGAGGCGTACAGCTCGGGGTGGTGACCAACCACCAACCAGTGACATAGTATGGGGGGTTCTTAATCCATCGGTGTACCCCCAGATATCATACAATCTTAATCATTTAATTTACCCCCCATTATTTAGGGGTAAGTAACCAACCATTTTTGGGTTCCTCTATTTTAAGAAACCACCATATTGATTCCTAGTAAGCACTCCAGAGGAAATTGTGAACATTAATGTGTCATAATGTGTCAGGTGTTTACTATCAACCACACAATTTTGAGTTGATAGTAGTGTCAGTTGTGAATCATGGCATGAAGAGCACGTGGCAATCCCACGGCCATGCACCGATCATTCGCCAACCTTCGGAGTGGCTGCCATGGTGAGTGGACCCTAGAGGAGTTGAAACAGGAGACCTGTAGGGACAAAATGATGAATCAATGGAGCTTCTCCTACCTACAAGTCGAGAATCACCCACAAGTTTTTCGTTTGAATAGCTGCTACGCCTTCCCGATACTGACGGTTGACTATGGTAGGTATACATCTCTTTGTTGCTTTCTTGATCATGGCGATAACTGCTCAATTAAAATTGAGATCCTGATGGGGCATTGTTGCCTATTGGGTTGCAGGGTTGCCCAGGGTGTAATTGTAAAAGCTGCGAACGCTAGAGTCCCAGAAGACTTAACAGGTTGTGGAGTTTTTACTGAGCAGTTGTTGTGAGAAGATTTTTGGTGTTTGAGAAGTGGGTCACCTGTAATTTGGTTTTGCTTGTTTTCTATGTTTTTAGAGGCTGAGTCGTTTTAAAGCATATTTTGGATACCTGGTAGTCTTGAAAGATGCAGTAGCCGGCAGCCGGCAGTGTTTTCATTGCGTGTTCGTAGTTGAGAATCTTCGGCTAATGACCCGGCGCAATTGTCCATCGTCTCAGACTTTGTGCCGCGTTTGAGTTTTAGTGTTGATGCGTGCCCTGCTCTGTTGATTTGTCATGATATTCGTGGTACAGCAGCTATTATCATGCCAGGTTTGGTTGCAATTCCCACTGCATTGAATTCACAATTGTATGATACCGTATACCTGTAAATCAGTTGTACTTGTGTGGACTTTGGGTCTGATCCAGGTTTGGTCGTAATTCCCGTAGAACTACCTTTACAACTGCAATGATTCTTGTTTCCATCATCATATGGGAATTCAGAGAATCCCAACCTTTGCAGATCTAAGAAATTCTCGATGCTTCAGGCCAGGGCCCGCTGAGTGTCAACTTAATGAAATTGCAAGAACTAAATTCATCCAGTGAATGTAAGTAAATTAAATTACTGTTCAAAGAGTGACTGCAAGTAAACAAACATCCAAGACAAATACTTCACACATGAATTGTCACTGACAGATGTTGCCGCTTTAATCGCTTTGCAAAGGACTTTTGTTTGTTTCTCAGCAGAAATCATAGCATCAGTTGCTGAACAACTTAGTTTACATGAATAATGAATATATGGTGGTTTTTCAAAATATTGGACACCCAAAATGGATGGCTTACTACTGTTCATGGCTAAGATTGGATGATTTGGGGGTACCCCTATTTTGAGAAACCACCATATGAGATTGTTCCATTAGATCCATCAACCATTGCCAGGATGATGTTTAGTTTGCAAAACCTTTGTTTGATCCCAGTTTCAACTGGGGTTCTTCCGGCTGGTTGGGTGGTTGTCAGTGGGAAGTCCGAATCCACAGTTTGAATTGCGAGTTCTATCTCAATGTTGTTTTTCTTAAAATAGGGGTACCCCCAAATCATCCAATATCATATAATCATTTGGAAAAATCAACCAACCATTTTCCCTTTCTTTGAGAAACACCTATATATGTAAGCATATACAGCGCAGGCATGCACAATTGCATTCTGCAAAGTTCCGCACATATAGATCATGTTTCTCAAACAAATACTTCCTTCAACCTTTCCAGCTGTAATTTTCGGGGCAAGCTGCAATTCCATGATGCCGTGCGACGCACGCATGGCTTCCCCATCTTTCAGGAGCGCAAAGCTTCGCTCCGAAGCTCGGCAGTAGATGGGTTTTTCGTGTTGGTCGAGTGGTGCTATGGGGGGGTTTCTGGAGCGGAACCCCCAAAAAATATGACATGGTTGTGGGTCAACATTAGCCAGCAATAATGGGGGATAATTAATAACCAACACAACTATAGGGAAAACAATGAATAATGATAGGGGAACCAGGGGTACGGGGTGAACTGACCCACAGCCATATTCGTTTGTTACTATAAATGACGGTTAATGGATCATTTGGGGGGTACCCCTATTTTAAGAGACCACCACATAGTGATCACATGACGTTCCCTAATTGGCAATGTTAGTAAGAGCTACTGTTGTGCTCCATGATGAATGAGCTGGTAAACGCGACTTTTAGCACTTGATCTATTGAGAAACTGATTTGCTTATCTCTCTCACTTGTTGCTTACCATATCTTACCATCCCCCAGTATCAACTCCAGCTGAGTTCATTTATAGTTGGACACAGTTGAGTACTGCTTTTTGTGCCTGGCAAAGCAAAGCTTGCTGCGAAAAAAAGCAAAGCATCGTTCATACCTCAACAGACCTGCTCATCCCACGAAAGACCAACATTGCAGCTCTGGTGTGTGGAGCAATGTCATCTTTCAGGGGCTCATTTGTATCGTTCTTTGGGCCTTGAGAATCATGAAATGCCAGCAGAATGACGAAGTGTTGAGGTGCCTTCACCAGCGACCAGTGCATTTCAGATGATTGTAACGGCTTGTTCTAACAGGTCATAATGAGTGCTTCGCCATCAACTGGGATTGACATGGATTGTCTGAGAACGAGCTAGTGTGCTGCAAGCCTCTGGGAAAAATATGTCTTATGCTCCGTGGATCGCCCTGAAGAATACGCCACAATTCATCGACATACCCATACGTTGCCCACGCATTTTCTGAAGCTGTGATTCCTTCCTCTGATGTTGGCGGAAGGTATCCATTTATCCCATCCTCATGTTTGTTGAGAATCTGTCGCATCCCGGTATCCCCGCATCATGATCCATATACGTGACATAGAGTATCATTATGTGATGAATTATCATCAACTAGCAATCATCAACCATCATTAATCATCATTGATTAGTCATCATTAATGAGTCACCATGATAGAGCTCCCGATTCGCATCATAACCATCAGCACGAGACGCTGGAAAAACTGGGTCCGTCATAAGGCAGCTGGGCTGTAGGAAGCACGTGGAACCGTGGATCGGGTTGCGATGGCCGTCCGAAATCCAGACATTTGCCACGGCTTTGTCTACATCGCTCTGTCAATGCAGAGTTGTAAGCTCAAACTACACCAATCATGAGCAATAATTCTATCAAAAGCATTCGAAGCCATTGTTGACTATTATGTTGAACCATTAGTTTTGCTCCATGTGAAGGATTCCTTTCTACCAGAAGTCTTAAAGGCCTTTGCCTCCAGTCTTTATTGTTGCTCATTTGCCACATACACCCCTCGATCAGTATGGACACCCTGTCGCTGTCATAAAAATGAAAATCTTGACCAAACCCAGCGGTCAGACCGGTTGCTAAAGGGCTGTTTTGCTGGGGGGTGTGGCTCTATCAACGCTTAAAATGGACACATGAAAAGGATTTGAAAAGTAAACTCCAGGTATATGTACGATGTGTTCCTTCCCCACTCTTAACTTTTGGACCTCGCAACGATTCGCAATGTGAATATTTTCAGATGGTGATTTATCCCCACCTCCTTCATATGTTCACAGTTTGTCATCTTGAATCTTCTCTATGTATTCCGTTATGGTCCCATCTTACAGCCATCACGGTCGCTCAACAGCCCCACAAGTCATCATCGGCGACGTGAGCCCCAGGCATCTCCGAATATTCGGTGTCCGAGACAACACTGGAGCAGCTTTTCATTCAGTTTGCCAAGGATCAGGTTGCGGACGTGGGCGGGGTGGATTCATTTGTGGTGGGGAGATCCTATCTAATGAATTGTAAAGGCTTATATGATTGCATGGTACATGTATAATGCGTGTAAGTGTGTGTGTATTTGTGTGCTATACCAGCAACAAGAGAACATGACTGAAGTTATCGTTCATCCGCTTGGTGAGAACATTCTTGTTTCTGTTTCCCAGAGATATGCATTGACATTTGTTGTGTACACAGATATATATATATATATATACATATATATATATATATATATATCCAGAAAATAATAAAACAAAACAAAATAGAATAGAATACAATATCATATAATATAATATAGTATAATGTATCTTAATATGATAAAATATCATACAATATAATATAGAATAATATATTTTGATTTGATATGATATATTTATGATATATTTATGTATATTTATTATATATATACTGTAATATGCATATTCCACTCACCTCGAGGACACATGAGAATACCTTTCGTATATCATCTATGTACATAGACCGTCGCGATTTGGCAAGCCAGGTGCATCACGATGTTGTGACTACAACTTGCAGTCAATGAACACACTACCTAGTTTTTTTTGGGTATATACCAATATACGGTTGTTTTGTGATATGCTGTTATCATGGGCATTCATCTATGCACCAAATTATATAGTGTCAAGGTCAGTGTATAGTGGTTGTTTCATGCTGCAATATGCTGCATTTTTGTGCTTACTTCCATGGTGCTTCACAATGTTTATGTAATGGCTACTACTGATAAAATTGGTGAGTTCAGCTCTGTTTATGGCTGGCTCATTACTGCTAAAGTTGTTTATGTCTAAGATATGTTGTTGTTGGATTGGGGCCACTCCATGCGACTGGTTTGTGACATTTGCACCGACTCGTTCGTCTTCGGAAGTAGCATGCGCCTGTTCGCCTACGGACGCCATGGATAGTTCACGCGTCAGAATCCCGATTTGTTTGGACAATGACTAAGCATGATTAGCAATCATCCACCACAAAAATCATAAATCATCACATTCGCCATTCTTGACCATCATCTACCACTTGACCTGTCCGGCCACCATATCATCACCTTCATGAAATGTTTGATGTTGCTCTGCAAAATCCCACGTTCAAACTGCTACACAGCGGCGGCCAAGGTCACAGGGACGACTTGCGAACCACCTGGTTAAAATACCCCAACATGACTGGTGAGTGTTGGGCTTCCGTAGATCACAACGCCATGCCGAACCAGCCATAGCAATGACAACCACGGTACTCAGTTACTTGTGTTTCTTAGAACTATTTGATGCATAAGCGCCTCAAAATATACCAGACGATCCCAAGTGCTGTACCAGCAGGATATCTAGAAAGAATGATGCATTACAACACCAAAGTATCACACCAACAGATGGATACAAGATACCTATCAATAGTATCAAGATCATACTAACATATACAGTCACTTCAAGATGTATACTATCCTTTTGGTATGATACCCTTCCTGGTTGTAGGATGCCTTGATCTTATGACACTACGGCTCTAGCATCGGTTGGTCTATCCGCTTCCTGGCTTCTAGCGGACAGGTGGAGGAAGGACAAGAGGACGCTGCAACACAGGTCAGCATGGCATGGGACAGGCAGTGATTGCGAACAGGAGTTGGTTGGGAGTACCAATGATGATCAGTATTGATTAACTAAACCAACCATCAATATTGATTATTGGTAATCTTGGTGAGTATTGGGAGTATTGATCAACCATCAACCATCAGTATTGATTAATGATGGTTTCTTTTGAGTAACTGATGGTTGAGGAACCACTTTGATGAAAGTGGAAAATCAATTGTTTATAGCTGGTTTACCAATGTTTACCCATCGAAACTGCTGATTCGTATTTTCTTTGAATAGTTTCCCAGAGAGCATTGTGATCCTCAAGTCAGGCAATGTGTTGCACCCAAACTAACAAATCCATCAAAACGGATGTGGCTATGTCCAAAAAATGTCAGGAATGATAATTGCCCTGGACAATAACTTTGTTCAACCAGTCTCTGAACCAATGCAAGACAACCATTGATGTAACGAGTAGATAGTTGTTTCGTTTGCCCTTTGGGCAGTTCTGATCCCTTGGTCCTTGTTGGCAGGGCAAATAACGCCGTGCGGTGAGGCTGGTTTCTTGTGGTTGGATCATGATTTGTCCAGTGGAGAACCACGGTGTACCCCCAAGTCACAACGGTGGTGGACAGCTAGCAATCATGGTTTCATATAGCTATGGGTCGATATTAACTAACCAACTAATGGGGAATAATCACCAGCAACAATAGGGAAAACAATGGTTAATGACAGGGGAACCAGGGGTACAGGGTTCTGAGCCACTGCCATATGTTTACTATTGGATGGTTTGTAGGTACCACTTTTTATGGACAGACCCACTTGGATGTTTTTGGATCATAAACCAGCAAACCGCATGCGACCGTCCAGCATGTGTGATGAAAGAATCATCAATCAATCATTAGAAATTAATTAAACACTTTGGGACCACACATCTGGTGATTGTTAATGTGAACGGAGCCGTCAAATGTTGCAACATTAGACAAGATGAGCATTTTCAGTAGCCATATGCCAGGGAAAATGCGTTCCTGAAACAAGCGGTGTACCAGTACCGCAAGCTCACCTCATTGAAACAGATTGCAACGAATAATGTATGAAATCAGAATGTCACGGTTAGTCATGCACCGTGCCGTTCAAGAAAGGCCTCTACAGTTGAAAGTATGTGACTTGTGTGCTGTGTCCATGGCAAAAAAAATCTATTCGTAGGCAATGGGACAGGAGGACACACACACACACTTCACAAATTGGGTGTTCTTTTTAGTGTAAAAACAAATAAATAGATAACGTTGTTTTTCAATATATATATATATATGTATATATATATATATATTTATATTTATGCATGTATTGAGTTATCCTGCATATTCACATGATATCATGATAATATAAAACATACATAAAGTCTAAGGATGATGAGATGTATACATCCGCGCATCACATTCCCACGTCACCCAGACGTCAGGGCGCCTCCTCCTCGAAAACTTCGATGACTCCGCGACTTGTCGAGTCAGAGCAGTCGGAGATTGAGTTGAGCCCCACAAGGCCCGAGAGGCTGAGGAGAATATGGCCTTGTGGGGCTGTAAAGATCAACAATGGTAAGCGGTTGGGGGTCTCTCAAGCCATATGGAACCCTGAAAATGGTTGGTTTAAGACTAGAAATGATTTTTGAGACTAGAAATGACTAATCAACTGGATTATCTCAAGGGTACTGTACCACTATTCTGAGAAACCACACCCTCCGTTTATGCCTTGCTTCTTCAGCTGGGACTCAGTTGAGTCAGCAGTTCATCAGGGACCCAGTTCGTGTTGCCTGAATCATAGCTTCATGGGCACATATGTTGAGGTGGAAACATGGGAGAACCTGGGGGACCGCGAGTGAATTGGGTTGCGGGGAATGGACTACCAACATATGGTGGTGGATCGAAATCCTGTACTCCTAGCTGTTCACATCCTCGGAGGTAGTAGAAGCAACAACAGCAGCAGCAGTAGCAGCAGGAGGAGTAGGAGTAGGAGTAGGAGTAGGAGTAGGAGTAGGAGTAGGAGTAGTAGTAGGAGTAGTAGTAGGAGTAGGAGTAGGAGTAGGAGTAGGAGTAGGAGTAGGAGTAGTAGGAGTGGTAGTAGTAGTAGTAGTAGTAGTAGTAGTAGTAGTAGTAGTAGTAGTAGTAGTAGTAGTAGTAGTAGTAGTAGTAGTAGTAGTAGTAGTAAGTAGTAGTAGTAGTAGTAGTAGTAGTAGTAGTAATGGTAGTAGCAGCAGCAGCAGCAGCAGTGGGACAGGAAAGTGGTACAGAGTCTCTTGCTGCCCCGTGAAGGAACGGGCGTTTAGGCCATACGATTGACTTTCAGCAAGCATCATCGACTTTCCATCATCAACCATCATCAACCATCATCAACCATCATCAGCCATCATCAACCATCATCAACCATCATCAACCATCAAAATTACCCATCAACAACCGCTTGTCATACGAGCAATTCATGGATGGCTGAGTTGGGAGCTACCAGGATTTACCATATCCTGGCCCGCCGAACCTGAGAAAGTGCCTAGAGTTGCTCAATGCCTAATCCAAATATGGGTATGTGCCAAAATAATGACACCCTCAAAACCAATGGTTTCCTAGTACTTTTTTTTGTTGGGTTGTTGGTTACTCTATTTTGGCACATACCCATATGTCCAAATCATGGTTTCCTTCTGCCCTAAACCATGAAACTGACATCCTCCTGCATCTGACTTTCGGGGCAGCTGAGCACCACCATTCTTCGCCACCGTTCGCCATCTCCAGGCGATTCGAAGTGAGTGCTGCAAGCGATGCAGGACCTGCGGGCTGCTGCGACATGGTGGTCAAGGATGGTCAATGATGGTTTGTTAACGGTTCAATGGTGGTTCGAATAAGGATCTTACAATGATTGGTGATGGGCTATGGATGGCTTAATGGTCAATGATGGCTTGTTAACGGTTCAATGGGGGTTCGAATAAGGATCTTACAATGATTGGTGATGGGCTATGGATGGCTTAATGGTCAATGATGGCTTGTTAACGGTTCAATGGGGGTTCGAATAAGGATCTTACAATGATTGGTGATGGGCTATGGATGGCTTAATGGTCAATGATGGCTTGTTAACGGTTCAATGGTGGTTCGAATAAGGATCTTACAATGATTGGTGATGGGCTATGGATGGCTTAATGGTCAATGATGGCTTGTTAACGGTTCAATGGTGGTTAGAATAAGGATCTTACAGTGATTGGTGATGGGCTATGGATTTCTTAATGGTCAATGATGGCTTGTTAACGGTTCAATGGTGGTTAGAATAAGGATCTTACAGTGATTGGTGATGGGCTATGGATGGCTTAATGGTCAATGATGGTTTGTTAACGGTTCAATGGTGGTTCGAATAAGGATCTTACAATGATTGGTGATGGGCTATGGATGGCTTAATGGTCAATGATGGTTTGTTAACGGTTCAATGGTGGTTCGAATAAGGATCTTACAATGATTGGTGATGGGCTATGGATGGCTTAATGGTCAATGATGGTTTGTTAACGGTTCAATGGTGGTTCGAATAAGGATCTTACAATGATTGGTGATGGGCTATGGATGGCTTAATGGTCAATGATGGTTTGTTAACGGTTCAATGGTGGTTCGAATAAGGATCTTACAATGATTGGTGATGGGCTATGGATGGCTTAATGGTCAATGATGGTTTGTTAACGGTTCAATGGTGGTTCGAATAAGGATCTTACAATGATTGGTGATGGGCTATGGATGGCTTAATGGTCAATGATGGTTTGTTAACGGTTCAATGGTGGTTCGAATAAGGATCTTACAATGATTGGTGATGGGCTATGGATGGCTTAATGGTCAATGATGGTTTGTTAACGGTTCAATGGTGGTTCGAATAAGGATCTTACAATGATTGGTGATGGGCTATGGATGGCTTAATGGTCAATGATGGTTTGTTAACGGTTCAATGGTGGTTCGAATAAGGATCTTACAATGATTGGTGATGGGCTATGGATGGCTTAATGGTCAATGATGGTTTGTTAACGGTTCAATGGTGGTTCGAATAAGGATCTTACAATGATTGGTGATGGGCTATGGATGGCTTAATGGTCAATGATGGTTTGTTAACGGTTCAATGGTGGTTCGAATAAGGATCTTACAATGATTGGTGATGGGCTATGGATGGCTTAATGGTCAATGATGGTTTGTTAACGGTTCAATGGTGGTTCGAATAAGGATCTTACAATGATTGGTGATGGGCTATGGATGGCTTAATGGTCAATGATGGTTTGTTAACGGTTCAATGGTGGTTCGAATAAGGATCTTACAATGATTGGTGATGGGCTATGGATGGCTTAATGGTCAATGATGGTTTGTTAACGGTTCAATGGTGGTTCGAATAAGGATCTTACAATGATTGGTGATGGGTTGATGATGGGGGTTGATGATGGCTTAATGGTGGCTGAATGGTGGCTGAATGATGATGGCATTGATAGTGACTAATCCATGTGCAATGATGATTTGGAATGATGAGAGGTGGTAGAAATTTATTGGTTATGTTTCATAAGTGGTTGAGCAACTTGGTTGATCAATGATGGTCGTATAGATCATACACTCATCTCATGATTGTTGCTCGTTAATATTATGTGTGTTTCAAACATACTTTGTTATGGCAAATTATGGCTGATGATGAACAATTGCTATTGTCTAAACGGGAGATAACGATCCGCTACAACAAAGCGGTTGGGTACATCTAATATCTCCCCTTAAAGCCACAACTATCCCCAGTCATGTTCTGTTCCATAGCGCAACCAACCAATTTTTGGGGCACAACATTCATGGACAAACCCCCTGCTTGTCGAAGATGGTGAGATTGCCTTTGAGCTTAGTCCGTTGAAGCGGGATGAATTCATGTTTGTTCATCAGATTCAACAGCATTTGCCTGCTCCAAAATCAATGTCAGAAATGGGTTGATGAACACAAAGATAGGAAAACAGGTGCAAAAGTCATACAGCCAACACTTTTTCAGAATTCTGTGTGTAAACATTGATGAATCTTCAAACAATGGGAGCGGAACTTGGAAAACTACTGGCAGCTGTTGCCTCATGGATTGACAGGCTCTCCCCTCCCTAGTGGCTGGATGCTTCTTTGTGTAAAGGCTGGTTTTTGGATTTCTGCAGCCATTCGCCAAAGTCATTTCCCATGAATAGCCATCAATTACTCATCCCATTAGCAGCTACCATATAGATCATATATGATCATATAGATTCATCATTCGATAGCATCGATTCATCATCAGCAGCCAGCAGTAACAATTGATGGACAATTATGAGTCATCCATTCGTTTCTGGCTTGATTCTGCACCAGCTAGTTTCTGACATGATAGATGAATTGATGGCCAGAAGTCCTGATTCATTGCTGGTCTTCGATGTGAAAGTTCGCAGTCCAAAGGTACTGGAGCTCATGACGGTTCTGACATGTTCTTAATGATTATATTTGAGTAATCATCCTGTGATTGTAATCAGGATGATGGTTCCTGAATTAGTTAATGATTAGTAGAGATTTGAATTATACTTGATTACAGATGGGGAACCCTGATGGTTTCTCATGATAAGGATGGTAAAGATATTGATGGTAAACAGTGCCCAAACCTGCAAGTAGTCTAGTGTTGTTGAGTTGAGGACATATTCACCTACGTGCGACAAAGGGTGTTGCTCTGCAAGAAAAAGAATAAAGCTACAAACCACTTCCTTGTTGCCATTGAAATTTTAGTTGTGTTTTCCAAACGCAGCTCGTCGGGTTGTTGATTTGTGTCCGTTCTCCCATGGATCCCTCTATCTAACAGTCATCACCGGCAAAGTAGCCACCTGGGCATTCTCAAGCACTACTAATTTTGATTGTATTTGATAACCACTACCATCCTTTACAACCATGGTTGATTAGTGCATTCTTGGTCATTTGGGTACCATTCTAACCATCAGATCAATTAGTAAAAACAAGTAATCATGAGGAATCATGGTACTAATGGTGTCAATCATGTTCTTGTCATGGTGTAAATGGTACCTCTCTAAACAACAATGAAATACTGATTACCATTGCCATCTAAAATGTCAATTCATGACCATCATTAAGCATCACTGAACCTCCAGAACAATCATTACTTCATTACAAACCCTGATTAGTGTCAATAAGCATCATGCGCCCTCCTTTGAGCATCATGATTGACCACCATCATCCATCACTATCCTTTTTGGGTGTTTCTCAAAATAAGGGTACCCCAAAATCATCCAGTTTATCCACCATACATAGCAATAAGCCAACCATACCTGTAGGGGTCCCCCATGGCTTCAGAAACCACCATCTAGTTTTTATGTCCCCTACTATTGTTGGTTGTAATCCCCTATCATCTACCATCAACCAGCTAGTTCACCAGCTCAGTATTACTTTGTATCAACCAACTACTAGCTAGTCAACTAGCTGGTGAACTGGCTGGTATCATACAAACTACTCAACCAGCTATAATTGGTATATCCCCTAGTTCACCAGTGAGTTCCATGTATGTAGCCCCCAAGAAACGGCTCGCCATAGATCCCTTCCATTGCCCACCAGGACGAAGCTCCGGACTGTGAGGCCGGCGAAGTTGGATGATGGCTGATGGTGAAAAATGATGGGTTATAACTGGTTATAACCATTGATGGTGGTTAATCACAGGGGATAACCAATTAATAGTGGCTAGTCATAGGGGACGATTTACCAACAATGATGGTTAAACATGGTTCAACAACCACTTGGTGAAATGAGGGTTCAGGGTGGATTAGTAATCATATCGGCATCATGTTGAATTTGCGTTGTGCAAGGATTGGTCAACTTTCATATATTTACTGGTTTATGATAAGTGACAATCATGATTAATTATGTTTATAAACAATCATGGATAATGAAGGATAATGGCTAATTATGGGGTTAAATGACACTCAATGATGGATGATGGCAAGGTTGCCACAGTATTTTCGATTGTTGATGTCATCAATTGATGCTTTGATTTGCATGATTTATGCTCATAATCGTGGATGGTGATTGATTACAATGGTGAATGGTGATGAATGGTGGTCAGCCGTCAGCACAGATTCCGAATGGTTGATAAGGATTGAGCACGGGTGGTCTTTGGTTGCTAAGAACTAACAGCAACGAACAAGAGTGGAGGAATAGACAAACATCAACCATAGATGTCCCCAACCAACATCAACCAGTTTCTGTCATATTTGTAGAACCAATTGGTCAATTACCTGCCTCATAGCCAAACATGTTTTATGTTTTGATGTAATTTTGAAATACACACACACACATATATATATATATACACATATGATTATCAATGTTATTTATGTTCTCATTTTTTCCAGAGGATTTCAGGGTTCATATCCTACCTAGGACCCAGCTTTTGACATGTAGAAACAAGCACTACACCAGCGATTCAGATCAACCAATATCCAGCTCTTCGTTGCGAAGCAATGACCATCTCCAAGGTTGATTTCTGAGCATTGTTTTCATGTGGCGAGCTGGGTCACGCAATTAAGCAACCAACCAACCTGGCTGGTTAATGTTCAATGATAGGGGATGATAACCAACAATACTAGGGGATATGCCAAGTACATGGTCAAGCAGTTAAGCAACCAATTTCATGGGGGATAAGTTCACTAACAAACTTATAGGGAAAACTTGCTGGTTAAAGATGGGAGCCGAGGGGGACTGAGGGTGGACTGACCCATAGCCAAGGTTCTGCAGTTTCCTTAGAGTTGGCAACGGATTTTTGTTGTGCTTTTGCCATTTTGATTTATTGATTAGCGATTCAACTGGTATGTATGATTGGTTTGAAGTAAATTGCGGTCCGACTGGGAAACTTTGGGCATGACCGACTTGGATGACAGTCTTTTGGGGATGGGGTCTTGTTGTCGTTGATGGGTGACGTGACGCCGACACCTCTGGCATTCCCTCCTTTGTGATTGCCTCCTGCTGTGTCTCGCTGAAATCAGACTTCATGACTCGACGCCATCTAAAGATGGTGCCTACTAAGCGGCTTCAGTCTATCTCAGAAGTTTTCAAATGGTGTTTTCTCAACATATGTGACCCAAACAATGCTTGGTTTATTACTGAAAATTATGATAAATGGATGATTTGGGGGGTCCCCTAGTTTGAGAAACCACCAAATGTGATGGGAATGGCTGTGGGTAGCCCATGAACTCCACGGGGCGCACAGGTTGTTGTCATCATTGGCTGTTGGGAGGGACTGGCTCGGCGCCAAATCGGGTAGCCAAATGGCAGTTGATGGCTCCTTGTGGCAGTTGATATCCTAGCCAAATGACCTAGCTACAGTTGATTTGGGTGTCCAGGTGCCACACCTGAGGTCCAGACGACTCCTCGATGTGCTTGATATCGAGGGGAAAACGTGTGTGTTTGTGCGCTGTGGAGATGGTCAACAGATGCAAACATGGGACAGGTGACCAGCCCAACTTTACTACTCAATCCCGTACCAAAATTGGGTCGTAAACCATATGATGTTTTCTCAAAACAGGGGACCCCCCAAATCATCCATTAATTAGTCATTTATAGTAAATAACCATCAATCTTTTGGGTCCCCTATTCTGAGAAATCACCATATAACTTTCAGTTTTGGACTCCTTATGACTCCTTCACACTGGGTAGTTGCCCTGATGTTTGATGCAGCCGTTTTTGACCCAAATTCAGGGAACGTAGATGAGGAAGGCTTCTGAACGACTGTATGTGTTGGTTCCTTTGTCTTGAACAATAAGGATAGCATAGGATGACAAATAGTAGGGTCTATAACGAAATTTATCCACTTATTCCTGATTAACCATAGGGAATAGTGTTGATCTCACACTCATTGATATAATATTGAATGAACAAATGGCAAGATGCTTTTTAGGGGACATCGATGTTTGTTGGACCCTCCTTTGTTGATGTGTAATGTGTATGTTGGGGATGCGACATCTCGCTGTTGCATTGCACATGATTGGTTACACCGTGGTTTCAGAGTCCAATACTTGATTATCTTGATGTTCTTTTGGCTACATCCACTGGATATTTGTGCTCATATCTCGAACATGGGCTCAATCCACTGCTGGTGGATGAGGTTTTGTTGAGGACTATGCGATTCTATAGGGGTCGCGGTGTGAGCGACAAAAGAATAACGATGATTGAAGCAGTGTCCTGCCGTTTAGGAAATTGATGATAGATCCTTGAAGTCAAACCAAATGGAAGTTGTTTGTTCTTGTTTATTGTTATTATTGTTTATCAATTGCTAAGCTTGCTAATCAATAGATAATTGTTCTTTATCATTGTTTTTTAGATGGCTCAAAAACTCACAAATGAAAAGTGTTTATGAACCACACCAGTCATAAACAATACTTTATACAAGCCAAGTAATCTTTGTTAATTAATATTTGTCCTGAACTATTCATTAATTATTTTGTATTAATTGCTCAAAAAATCTCAAAAATAAGACTTGTGTTTGTGAACCACACCATTAATAAACAGCACTTTGTAAAAACAAAGTATTTTTTGCTAATGAATAGTTACCCTTTAGTTTGTCAAGATTTGTGAAAACCACAATTATGTATTAGCAAAAGAATCCCCTATTTTGAGGAACCACCATCAACCAGCTAATGATCATGATTAACTATTTTAACATACTACAACCATCATCAACCATCACAACCAGCCACCATTTGGAAGATGACGTGCTTTTTGTTAACGGCGCATCGCAGCCTCGGTTGAATCTCCAGAAAACCTGGAAACAGATGTCACAGGGCAAGATTCATTCATGTTTGGTTGAGGATGCAGTGCCGATCAATGCACCCGGTGGGACGCTGAATTATGATATATTTACGTCGATGTAGATCTACATGATTGTTTTTAAAGTAGATACTTGCATTTTTACGTGTATATTTGCAAATATGTTGATATGTATATATTTTTTTATATATACACATTTATGTATAGTAGAGATATTTATTTGCATATAGGTATACGCGTATACACATGTAGAAGACTATTGGCTTGACTGGTGGATTGTGCGCTAGTCCTCACTAGGCATTCAGCAAGTGAGTTTCAGCGGCATTGGCCCAAGGTAGTCGATGAGCTTCAGATTCCAAGCATGAAACCATCAAAGATGATGCCTTGAAATCCTTTATCATGAGACATGGCCAGAATACACAAGGGTTCCATGTTTAATTGACCAACAACTTGTGCAAAGAGTGTTTGGAAACGCTTAATTGCTTACATCACCACTGTTAGATGGTTATAACCCGAAAGTGGCAAATGATATGTCTTGATCTTTCAGTGGCTGGAGGACACAGCTCTAGGAGTCACCATGGAGGGTGCTTGCAGCAGTGGAGAGGTTGTGGTCGCCGGGGTCGTGGAACTGAAAAGTCTGTCAGCAGCCATCATTTTTGGATTGTAATTTTGTCTATGAAGAATGTTGTAGGAAAGATCAGCCAGGCCAGTTTTGCTTAGTAAAATCCTTTGAAGTCTCCTGCAGCATTTCAGTTTCCTCCGTCATCTCAGTGTTGGTGTGACCAAGTCACTTTGGCACAAGAAAAGTGACCCGGAGAGAGATGAGTCAGTTGGGCGGCAAGATCATCAGCTGATTCCGGTGATGGACTGAAGCCAGGGCAAATCCCTTGCGTGAACTGTTGGGTCCCAACCAATCTTACCCCGGCTTACCCTAACCGTACTCTTACTGAGAAGCTCGAGAAGCTCGCATGTTTCGATCACCAGCCTCAGAGAGTCACGTTTGAAGTTGGTTCTGCATTGCAATGATAGCCATGATGGCATGCTTGATGATTGTTGTAATCCAGGGTTCGTTTATCATTGTTCATCAACAAGAAAGCATAGCACACTGTTTTAATCTTGTTTGGGAGTCCATAGGATCAGCAATGGGTTGGCAGGTGCATTGACTATCCTGAACGACGACGCATCGTTAATCCCTCCCCTTGTCAAACTGCTTATGCAAGTGTATAGATTCCATACAACCAACCAGCCAAAATATGGTACAGTAGGTGAGCATCCCAACCAAGACAGTGTGAACAGGTGGGGTGCTTGCACCAGGATTTTGCCCCACCGCCTTATCGTTGACCATTGATAGGGTTGTGGGTCAAAACCCCGTACTGCTGGTGAACATCGCATGAACGACCCATCTATTCTTTGTTGGAACGTTCACCTACCCATTGTTGGTCAGATATGGGTCTTTCTCAAAATTGGAGTACCCCCAAATCATCCTTGTTAAATCACTATTACTCATAAACCAACCATTTTTTGAGGTCCCCTATTCTGAGAAACCACCATATGCTTATGACCCATGCCCCCCCGTCATGAAACACATTCTGTCGTGAGTGGCTCAGATCCCGACAGGCCCCGCAGACGCCCCAGTGGTCGCCTGAAGGGGACCAGGTCGGCGAGCATTTGGAGCCAGGTTATGATCTAAGACGAGTGGGTTGAGAATGCCTGAGATTTTTGATATTATTTGATCAGGTATGCTAGTATTAGGTGCCAGTATTGATATTTGATATTATCAATATTGATGTTTGAAACGATTTGATCAAGGTATTTGAGCCTGTTATTTGTAGACATTGCCTGAGTAGTGATATATTTGATATTACTTGATCAGGTATGATGGTTCACCATGGGTGCTTTTGGCTAAGCCACAGAAAACACCTAGTTCCCGGAATAAGACTTGGTGGACGATGGTTTGTACGGGTTCGAGATCGTAGATACGAATCGACCTCGATCAGCAGTATCATGCTAAGCGCTGGTGATTTTAGATATTTGGATGCCGTTGTTTAGCATGAAAAGAACTGGGATCATTGTTGAACTGATACTTACACATTAAGGAGTCTAGATGCGGAACTCGACGTTTGGCAAGAGCAGCTGTTGTTTCGTGCATTTGTACCTTGATGGTTTCTAAGCTATTGATTTTGAACACCCTTGAACCACGAATCATACTTCGAAGTGTTGCTTGAGATGACGATCACATCCTTTAGATGGGATCGAGCCACCACAACCAAGGAGTCACAAAAAACAATGCTTGGAATGGCACCGAAACAGGATTGAACCAATCCGCCCAAGGTTCAGCCTATCACAAAGAGGCCGATTATGTTGCAGTTTCATTGTTATGTTGGGAAAGGATCCGTTGGCTATGAACATAGTATCGCTGTAAACTGGATCTTCCATGATCACACTTTCTGATGATCAGCGTCCACGGAATTGATCACAACAGTAGGCAATGATGTGATGGTATCACTAATTAGCCTACGTTCATGACTGATCATCGACATCTTCTGCAGGTTGCTATGCCCTTTCTCTGGTTGCTTTCGCAGGTGTTGTTGCTGGTGTTGCTGCTGTTGTTGTTGTTGTTGTTGTTGTTGTTGTTGTTGTTGTTGTTGTTGTTGTTGTGACTGTTGTTCTGCTTCATGTCGTTGATGACGACACTGCTGGTGTTGTTCCTTCTATGGTGGGACCCTCCAGAGCTCAGTGTCACCCGATCTCCAGGTCTTTGAGGAGAGTCGGAGGGCTCAGAGCGAGCTGTCGCCGATCCCATGTTGAGCCTTGGGTACCAGCTGGGACCTTGCTGTTGGTGGAAAAATCGTGTGGATGGTGATGGATTGTGATTCTTAATTGGAGGTGATGGTGGCGTTGTTGTTGTGATTGTTGTTGTGGTTGTTGTCGTTGCTGATTCTTTTTTGAATTAGATGTTGATGTGCTGTTTGATAGTTGGAAGCGGATAGTTTGTAGCTGTTTCTGTTGGTTGTAGTTGTCGTATTTTGTGGTATCTTGTGTCCGTATTGGTGTGTTTGTTGTTGGTGGTGGTTTGGACAACCGCTTTCAATCACAGCAGCCTGCATGTGGTTGTTGATGCCAAGGCAAACAGGAAGACCCCGGAAACTATACGATATGACTGAACATAACGTTGGTTTGTTACGGTTTGCCCTATCGTGGTTTTGGTGACCCATTACAATTAATTATGCACGATGTTCTTGAGGGTAATCGAAGACAACAGTTCCATGAATTTTTGTTGCTCGAACTTGTAGACATGATTGCAACTACGTATGATCAGGTCCTTACAAGCTGAAGTCACTTATACCTGCTATTTTTTGCTAATGATGTTCGCTTATCGGAACTGAATTGTTATCTTCAGCTTTTCTTCCCCCCACACTGTGCCTCCCTCAACATGCTGATTGATGATTGTTACTGGGATTCAAGTTGGCTAATAGTGCACTAACAATGGTTAGCAGTTATTCGCTTCACCCTTGGCCATGGGTGTATGAGTATTGTAGCAAGAAAGCATGATATTCAATCAACATTCAAGGTTGATTATCAATAAGCCACTGTGCATCACTATCATAACTCCTAATATCATCATTCTTAATTGGTCTAAGCAAGGTTAACCACTGCTGTACTCGCAGTGATCAACTAACATAGACTATATTTTGGACTATGAGCCAATCAAGACATAAGATCAGAATTAATCAGCATTAATTAACCAACTTTGTTCATTTCTAGCAAAGCATGTCAAACGACTTAGGATTATCATACGACGTAGTTGCTACCAATCAACGTTGACCTGTATTGATCCTTACCATAATTATACTGGATCGTTATCAACCAACATAGTTTAGTGTTGTACTATCAGCCAATCATTACATGCACGCAGATTGAACCAACTATATTCACTGTTGGCCAATGGTGCGAACCAACTTATCACTATCATACAAATTGATTCTCATAATGTCAAATATCATTGTTTTTTCACAGTAGTCATGATTGACGTTGGCTAATCGCTATCAACCAAGACAAATGACTGTTCAACATATGGCTAGTAATCATTTCCATTCATTCAAGCATCATTGATCCTTATCCACCACCATAAATCGTTATATTCATATCATACCAACCACGGTTAGCGGTGCACCAGTCATCCCCGCACCGCCAAGGTGGCGGCATGGGAGAAGGCACATTCAGTCCCAAGGCGGCTTGGAGTTGGGGGTAAGATTGGGTTGTGTCACAGATGGGTTCGTTGGGTTGAGTTGGTTGGCCGCGAGCCACTGTAGTACCACACCCAAGGAGGAAAGGGTCGATGCATCCATGTACCTGCTTGGTTTTCGTCAACATGCCCCATGACCACAGTTGGCATTTCCTACACTATATATTTTGTTTGGTTGTTTGGTTTTTGTAATACATATATTAATATATATATATAGATTAATATATATATATATATATGCTAGCCCCCCCAAAAACCCACCTTTGTGCAGACAAAGCAGATGCAACAAGTGAATTTGTCACCATATATATTCATATATTTATACATTTTTTTAAATATATACACCATAGTTTGTGCGATCAAATGCGACCATTATTTTTGGTTAGCTAATCATTTTAAGCATTGGTGGCAATAAATAATACGGATAATATAGAGACTTAGCTCACCAGTATCTATGTACGTACTAGTAAACAATACTAACCATTGCTGTCGATCAACCTGACTATTCACATCTATTAAGCATTGTTAGTAATTATTAAGCATGATGTGTGGCAACTTCATTCTGCAATAAGATTGACCGTTATCAACCACTATTAGCCAACCGCTATGATCTAACCATTGCTCTCTAAGAATAGTACTACTAACATATCCAACATCTATTACATATTATTACATCATATGAATATGGTCTAGCATATGGTCTAACAATGGGTTGAATGAATAGAACAATATGGTCTAACCATTGCATCTCAATAGATCTTAGATATGTTGGCCGGATCATGAATCATGAACATCAAAAGTGGCCACTGGCCATCTGTTTGCGAGCCGAGCGAGCGCGCCTTCGAGCCTCGCATGGCCAGGGCATCGATGAATGGAGCAACATGTCAAGTCCAGGACCACGGTTGATGGTACGGCCGCCCAGCTGAGCAACGACCATTCAGGCGCACCCTGTTGGATTGCTGGAGATCCAGATGAATGCTTAGTTAGTGAATGTTTAATGACTTTGATAACTAAAATGATGATGATGATGATGATGATGATGATGATGATGATGATGATGATGATGATGATGTTAATGTTGATGATGATGATGATGATGATGATGATGATGATGATGATGATGATGATAAATGATCTTAATGGTTGATTAACTGGTGGGTATCATGCCTGGTTCGATCAATGCTTGCCTGATTGATGGTTGCTGAAAGATTAACTGCTTGCTTGACTGATGGTTGCTCAAAGATTCGTAACTGCTTGGTTGATGCCTGTGATACCACATGTTGGTGCGCAAACCCTGGAGAATCACCCAATTTTGCAGGCAAAGCCTCGGAAATCAGCATGTTTGCTGATTGCTGGGCAAAATGTGGGAAACCATAGATTTAGATGGTTGATTTCCAGCTTTGCCAGTTGAATCTGCCAGAGATTTTGCCAATGCAAAACAATCCACAGTCTTTATTTGTCGGTAATTCGCTATTGGGTGCATCAGTGATCATCACAGGGTTTCATCAGGAATCCACTCATGAAGTGAGTAGCATTTCTGACCATCCAACCTCTGAGACGACACCTTTCTTCAATGTCCACTGCTCATCCACAAGATTTCTCCGCCTTCTCACAAGTTTTGCGAGCAATCAACCTACTCTTCGAAGGTGCTGAAACAGAATCCCCACCTATTCCTTGTGCGGAGCGCTGGCAAGTGCAGCAATAAATCTCGCCCACATGAAACTCCCAAAATGGAAACCGTGCAAGGCTCAAGGGTCGCCTTTTGCAATCCATGTTGAGGAATCTGTCAATAACAATCAACAAATTTCGCTGCATCGTTGTAACCAGCAGTTTTCATTGACTGATTATACAATATTGGCTATCACTATCCACCAATGATAGTGACTAATTGATCTATTGTGAATCATTGCATTGGTTCACTCTGAACCATTGGCTATCTCCACCCCCACCATCACCAAGCCATGCGAAGCGACTCGGTCGTTGAGGATTCCGTGGGAAATGTGGAGTGTCGGACCAACATTGCCGCTTGTCCTTCGACACCGCCCACCTGGAGCATCTCCTCAAAGGACCGGACCCTGGTGGTGGCGATGGCGGCGAAAAAACAGCAGCATGGTGGTTGGTTAGTAACAAGCATTCTCCAGCACCAGAAAAATACGAGTAGATATATAGTAGATATGTAGTAGATATATAGATATAGATATATAGATATACCTAGATGGGTTTATATATTTGGTATTGATCCATACCCTTGCAAAATATGGTTTGTTTCCTACTTTGACTTGGTTTTTTTAAGTTTACTTTTTGGCGGATACTCGTGTTTTGGGTCACAGGTGGCTTCAACATTTCTAAATGCTTGGGACGCATTGCTGGGGGTCAGCTACGTGGGGAAAGAACCATTTGTTTCCTCGTGAACAAGCAACGGTTGATCCCTTGAACAGATTCCCATCCTTAGACAAGCCAGCTGGGGTTTGCGAAAAACAAATCGCCGTCAACACCAGCTGGTTGTTTGAAGAAGAGGGGTCGAATCCAAAGCACCCGGGTGCCCATATTGTTCGCCTGTGCCGAGCAGGGTAGAACTACGTAGAACTGCGACGGATCAGCCATATCCCTTCCGTATCCCTTCCGATCCTTTGATACTTCCCCCGCCCCTCGTACAATACAGTGACAATTATGTTTAGTTTTCCTTGAGTTGCATTGCTACAACAGTGATTAATTGATATGAGATTACCATTTACATTTGTGTTCCTTGGTTTAAAGCCTTATAGCAATTCTTACCTTTTCCTCCTGCTCTGAATTGCCATGGATGTAGAGTTTCTAGCACCCATTCTTCGATAACTGTGATAGAACTTTTGGCATTTTAGATCTAGTATGATTGCTATTCTATCCATTCTGACACCTGGTATTCCTAGTTCATGACTACAGCCGCTATCGCCTGTTGATTATTCCCAGCTACTACTGTAGGCCAAAGCACTTCTTGGTATCTCTTGACTAAAAGAGCCTAATAGATGGGTATCTATACCTTACATGAGCCTCTAGCCTATAGCCTATATGGTATCTATAGCGATTGATGCTATCTATCATCCATTGTTTGCAGTCGATAACCCATTACCCATCCACTACTAATAGATAAGCCATAGATATACGGCAAAGAAATGGCCTTTATGGCTAATATCATGGCTACTACTAGCATAAGATCAGCCTATAATTATGGCTACAATTAGCACAAGATGAGCCTATAATCATGGCTACTACTAGCTAAGATATGGCTACTATTAGCGAAGATATGGCAACTACTAGCTAAGATATAGCTACTACTAGCTAAGATATGTATATATATATATATGGCTAGTATTCGCATAAGCCATAGATGGCTATCTATCGCCTCTATGTCTTGCCGCCTTGATCTCCCTGGAGCCAGGGCAGTCCACGAGCTCAGCCTCGGTCGGCGAGAACGACCAGGTGGCGACATTGCACCAGGGGTGATGGTGGGTGATGGTGGTTAGTGAGGGTTCATGACGGTTAACTAATGGTGGTTAGTGATGGTTAGTGATGGTTCATGATGGTTGGTGATGGTTAATGATGGTGGGTGATGGTGGATGCTGGTGGTTGATGATGGATACACTCTGGCAAACTAACCTGGTTGCGTGGAATATACTCCGTTCATAGCTGGTTTACCTATCCAAACTGGTGATTTGTAGCTTTCAAGTTAGTTTGCCAGAGGGTAAACGCATTGTTTTCAGAGTTTCCATTGATTACGGTAGCTCTCTACCAACCATTCACCCCAAAACAACCTTTTGAACAATTGCATAGTATATCATATTATGTTGCATTGCACCAACCATTGACCAATGGTAACCATTGACCAATGGTATATAATGACTCTTGCTATGAGCCCTTCACCATTCACCATTACCGGGTACCCAACCATCCACCAGGTCATCAATCAGCTTGATATCAAGTATCGGCTTGTTGACCATTCTTATTGGCTAACTATTAATTAACCACCATTGCCTCGCAAGTTTAAACCCCTATCCGCAATCATTATGATTACTAGGAATCATCCCTAGCATTGCTGGTAGCCGCTAGCCATTGTTATCAATGTTGGATGCTGGTTGCAGGCGTAAGCTGACAACCGGGGACTAAGGGCAAAGCGGGAAAAACAAACATTGTTATCAACCATGATTGTCAATGATCAACGGGATTATCAACATGTCATGATTATCAACTGTGATTATCAACCATTGTTATCATGAGTATCACCACCATGAACTTATAGGCCTACTATCAACCATGATTATCATCAACCTTGGTGATAATCATGATAACAACAATCATGATCCTTCGTGATAACCATGATTAGTAGCCATGATAACCATCATTAGTAATTAAGCATCAACCATGATCAACCATGATATGATCAACCATGATCAACCATGATCAACCATGATTATCATGAACCTACTGTTATTATCTATGATTATCATCAACCATGATTATCATCATTATCAACCATGATCAACCTTGGTGGTTGATCAACCACCATGAACCTCTAGGCCTGCCTGGGTCGCCATCGGTCACCAGGCTCTCGCCCTCATCCCACCGTCGCTCTTCCGAGGGAAGTCGAGGTGGGAAGCGGAGGATTGACGGTGAAGGATGGTTTACAAGGGTTATATGGCTATAGGTCAATATTAACCAACCAATAATAGGGGATAATAACCAACCAACAATAGGAAAAACAATGGTTACACCAGGGGTACCTAGGGGTACAGGGTTTTTGACCCATAGCCATATACCCTTTGATTTTGTTTTACAGCTCATTAACCGTTACCTTTGGTAAATCGGTTTACCCTTTGCTAAGCCAACCTAGAAGCGAATTTCTTCAGGTCAAGCTGCTATTTCCGTGGTGGATTTTCCACGTAACCAGATTGGTTTACGAGGGTAGTTGACCACAAGACTGGTACTTTATTAAGTAAGAGATGCCATCAACCATCGTTAATCATCATGAAGTTTCGGTTCGCTCAGAGTGGTTTATATTGGTGCTTGATCATGGTGGAATCGCCGCAGTCCAGTGTGCTTAGATGACCATGAAAACAATGGTTGATGATGCTCGCTTGACAGCATGGGTTGATGAGCAGGGACGAAAATTGATACTGAATGGTCAAGGATGGTTCATGAAGGTACTGGTCAAGTCGCCCGAGCCATACCCCGCCCTCATGAAGAACAACAGCACTCTTTAATGGTTGGTGAAGGATTTATCTCAAAAACTATTTCCTTTTGATGATAAACCATGCTGGATAAGTGGTAGTGACAATTGATCAGTTGGTAGATGGTTAGTGTCAATGATGTGTAGGTCTTCGGTTGGGCAGTGGACGTTCATAAAGGTGGGCAATCATTAGCCAAAAAAACAGTTCAGGCAACATTCCAAATCATTCAAAAAAAACTTCAAAACTGAAACATTACAAAAACCAGTTTCAAAACATTCCAACCTACTAGCGTCTCTTCCTCCAAATCCTCGCCTTGCGGGTTTTCAGTGAACCCGGAGGGCCTGGGACTTGGGCGAAGCCCCACACAACCAGAGCCAACAAAGCCCCCCTTCCTTCCTGACATGTTCGTTGGGAATCCGCAGCTTGTTTACTGGCACTGGGATCAACATGGAAAAGTCCACCTCTCAAGGTATGATCCAAACTAGTTTTTGGTGGTTTTACAGTAAGTTTTCTGCCCATGTTTAAGACGGTTGCGATTAATCACTTGATATGCCCAATAGTTATTTTAAGTTGTGTATGCTCAATGTTTGATTGTTTAACCTTTTGATCGTCATTGACATGGTCCGAAAAGGTGGTGTGAATGGCTCCGAAGAATCGGCAGGTGATGTTTCCCTGTGTGTACGCCTGAAACCTGGCTATGAGGAGGAAGCGTCCAACGCCATTGCAGCTGCTGTTGTTTTTGTGAAGATGATCATTGGTTCATAGCTCCTGGTTCGTGATTGTGGTTGTGATTATTGTGGTTGTGATTTTTCTTGCTGTTGTTGTTGTTGTTGCTGCTGCTGCTGCTGCTGCTGCTGCTGTTCTTGTTGTTGTTGTTGTTGTTGTTGTTGTTGTTGTTGTTGTTGTTGTTGTTGTTGTTGTTGTTGTTGTTGTTGTTGTTGTGTTGTTGTGTTGTTGTGTTGTTGTTTTTTTCTGATGAAACATAGGCTGAAAGGAAATCTACCAATTCAGCATCCTCCAGCTAGCCTTTCAGAATCCTAGACAGGAAAAACCGCAGTTGTTGTGTAAACACTGCCTAGGTTTAGGACACTGACACTTCGTAATCCATGCACTTGATTGTTATACAATCTGCGCGCGGAATCATGATGTGCATATCTATACATTTTCTAGTGTACAGATATTCACCCAATTATCCAACTCTATTCTACATGAGGGTTCCTAAAGTTGGGAACCCTGAAAATGGTTGGTTCATTACGATAAATGCTCACTGTAAAGGATGATTTGGGTGGTCCCCGATTTTGATAAACACTCAGTTGGAGATATAAAAGATGGTTGACATATATATAAGTACATTGCTAATGTGTCAATACTTAAACGCATGCGCAGACACAACTATTGCGTCTAGATGTATATGAGTGTTTCTCAAGCCATAGGGGTACCCGTAAATCATCCAGTTTATTACCAGTGCTTAGAATTAAAAAGCAACCATTTTGGGGTACCCCTGTGGCTTGAGAAAACACCATAGTGGTGTTATTGTGGCTTATCATACCTTGATTCAAACCAACTAGCATAAATCTATTGACCACTACTTACTATTGTTATTGACGATTCTGGTTGGTCAATCACCCCTACTGTTGCTTATTCATCAACCATTATAATCTATTGTTTCTCAATCACTCTCCAAATTATGTCTATTAATCATCACTACCCAAATTCATATTGGTCATTACCTATATGGTGGTTTCTCAAAATAGGGGACCCCCTGAATCATCCAATAGTAGTCATTATTAGCACTAAACCATCCATTTTGGGGGTCCCCAATGGCTTGAGAAACCACCAGCTGCACCAGGTTTCTGTCGTTGATCTCCAGGAGACTGCCTTTGTGGACGGTGAGACGGTGCGACTGAAGCCGATGGCGCCTCGGTGGGTTGCCGGGGAATCTGCGTGTGCTGCGGGGAGATGTGGAGATGGGAGCCCGGGGGTGCTTCAGGGAACCCCCGGTTGGTGGATAGCTGTCATAAATGGTTCATGAACTGGATAATTTTGGGGTTCCCCTATTTTCAAAAACACCCAAACTACATCTGAATATAAGTAGAAGTTGACGGGCTCTTGGTTGATCGTGATTGCGGTTTGTTTTAGTAGGTGTTCTATCAGCTGCTGTATTGGGAACTTGACGCCGGCCATGCACATACAGAAGTGAGCAAGATCATTAGAAGCCCTGTCGGAGATGAAATTCTCGCAGCTGTTCTTGGAAATCCTTTCCGATTCCAACTCTCATTCCGAGGCTTTTTCGGATTCTGGCCAGTCCCATCAGGCCATCATGTTCTTTTTCGGGCTGATAAGAACCGCTATAACTTTTTTTTTTACTTTGTTGTTTTATTTCACGCACTCTCTCTCTCTCTCTCTTTCAGCGCTGACTTATGGATGAACTCATGTGGTACCATTCACCCGAAGTACACAATCCATTTCAATGTAAAGTCAGAACCCGAGTGGAAACCCTCCCTGGTTTAGTGGAACACCCTGGTTTCGTGGGAAACCTATTCACCTTGTGGCCCATAGAGATGGAGTTCGCAGGATGACGAATTCGTTTGTCCACGCCATCAGCCATCGGGAACGGGTGATGAAGCGTCAGAAAGATCTACTAGCACCAGCAAGGCTACAAGAAGAGTAGTGGCTTGTGGAAAGGTCCATTTCTGCAATTGATTAGTTGATCCCTTGATCACTACCACCTCATTTTGCCTCGCTTGGGAAACCCTAAAGCGAATTATTGGTTCCGTAGCCCTATATGAAACTCGGTTTTTCAGCGCAGGTTGGATAGGGAAAAGACTGACTTACCATCATTGATGGCAGTTGTGGGTGGTAAGAATGCCGGGCCACGGATTGCTCTCGTCACTGCTGATACTTCCTGCTTTGATTAGTGATATCTTGCTATAACGCGCAATTTGACCATGAATCAACCATGAGAAGATCAGTAAATTACTCCCATCAACAGAAACCATTCAGCAACCAGTGGAATATTCCAGGGTTGAACCCTCATTCCCCTTAAACTTAAACCACCAAGCTGAAAGCATTCAGCAACCAGGTGGCTGATTGGTCCGCTGTGGCGCTGAGGCTGAGAAGGGTCTTTTGAGCTTTCTGGGCGACACCAAGTGCCGAGATGAGGAGAGGGGCGAATGGAGCGTGTGCAGAGCTCAGTGGTTCCCAGTGATGGCTGGTGCTGATGGTTTCCCTGATGGTTTCCTGGTGACTTGCACCATGTTACTCCAACTTCCAGATCGCCCTGTGGGTCTCCAGCCAGTTTGGTGACCACCAAGTTATGGCTGGCTTAGTACTATGAATGATTCATATGAAGGATGATTTTTTGGGATATGCATCTTTTCAGAAACCACCATGTCTCCAGAGCTTGGTTGGGAATGGATAGCAAACATCGCAAGGCTGCCCGCCACGCATTAGAAAGGGTTTCACCTGTCGACCTGCTTTTTGACGTGATATAAATGATCCCAAGTGGGTTTGTTGATAAAGATCTTGAACCACGTGATGTTTTAAGCATCCACATTGTTGGAGATTTATTGCTGGGTGTGTCAGACTATGCAGAATGCCACAGACTTAGAAGTTGCATTTTCCTTTGAACAGACGAAGGCATCAATGACGAACCAAATAAACAATTTAAAGAAGGAATCAATGACGAACGAAATAAACAAATACTGTGATTAGTATTGACTCAATGATTAATTAAGTACTAGAGACGATTTAGCCTTACTAGTCATTGTCAGCCATCATCTCAACAGTCATTCTCAACCCCCTATGCTTCTACCATGAAATAGTAGGTAACCAGCTGGTTTCTACCGCTGGGACTGGGCTTTGTTAGCTACTGGGTGTGGGTAGCTAGAAGTAATAGGGATGCATTAACCAGAACCATCATCAAACCATCACCAAACCATCACCAAACCATCACCAAACCATCATCAAACCATCACCAAACCATCATTAGAACCATCCTTTTCCAAAGGATTTCCACCAAACACAACGTCTTGACGCCTCAGGTGCTGCGATCATGCCTTTGGAACCCAATCGACCCAAGAGGAGGCTGCTAGCTCTGTCAAGCACTGGGAGTGGCTTCGTGAGTTGGCCATGGGTGTTTCTCCAGCCACAGGGAACCCCAAAAATGCTGGGTTTATGGCTATAACTGGTTTTAAACAAATGATTTTTGGGGGGAAGCCCTGTTTTGGGAAACCACCAAATCTCCGACAACCAGCTGGTTTGTTAGTGTGACAGCTGTTAAAAACCCGGCTTTTTGGAGGACTCACCGACTTTTTGCATCACTTGCGGCTGTTTCATGATTGTGACTAGATATTTGGGGTGTGTCCTCAACGAATTGCCAACTTGTTTGTTAATTAGAAACCGATTGACATCAAGGATTCCCACAAATGCTACTATCCGTAGAACCTATTATCATCCATTATCCATAATAATCAACACACATGTGTTGACCACTGCTTGATCAATGGACTTGCCATGTTGATGAGACATGAACCGATCATCATCGACCCTTATTTCCTGTCATTTGCGCATAATTGTGCGTTAAAACACATGATCAACCCCAGTATTGGTACCCACTATGCTCAGCACTTTTCAACAAGGTGATTGACCATCCCACCTCATCAACCGCAGCTTGCCAACTTGATTCACCTCATCAAGCATCACCAACATTCCCAACTCCCAACAAACCAACTGGAGCATCAATGACCATAAGAGGCCACCATCCATAACCATCCCAACCCATCCCAACCATAACCCAACCACAAAGCATCATTGACCAACTTGATTCCCAAGTTCATTCCCACCGTTCCCAGGCACCCGGTGCCCTCACCCCCTCCCATCCTTCCATCGCCAGCTCTACGACACCGCCGTGGCGCCCATCGTGGATGCGGTGTCCAAGGGTTACAACGGCGCGGTGATCGCCTACGGGCAGACGGGATCCGGGAAGACCTATAGCAACTGGACAGGACGACGTGGTCGTTGGTGGTTGGTGGAGCTGGGTGGATGGGCTAACCAATAAGCAACAAAGATACGGGATATGGCAATGGGTCAATATTAAGCAACCAATAATGGCTTAGAATGACCAACCAATGATAGGGAAAACAATGGTGAATGATGGGGAACCAGGGGTACAGGGTTTTGACCCACAGCCATATACCAAGTGTATGGTGATTAATAGTGGTTGCTTAATAGGTTGATAATGGCTAATGATGCTTGAAAATAGGGGTAATGGTTCAGTGGATGATCAGCAACAGGCTGGGTGGATGAGCTGGTTACTGTTACTGTATACAGTTTACCTGGTTTTGACAGTTAGAAGTGATGATATTTACTGATCATGTGATGTCTAATGATGGTGGATGAACTGGGTGGATCATGGTGGATGAGCTGGTGAAGTGGGTGGTGGTTAAGGAACTGGTGAAGTTGGCGATGGGCAAAATTGAGAAGTTTGTTGACTAAACTTCACCAGCTTGTTGACTCAATAAGTTGAATAAAAGCAGTTGACTCAACTTAGTTGGCTTATAAACTTCATGAGCATAATTGTTGAGGTGTTTGTTGATGAGTCAATAGATATTTGGCAAAACCACTAGAAATCGTCAGTTTATATCAACTAACCAACTTCAGTTTGTTAATACCAATAGTTTGTGGATGACCCAAATCATTCACCACAACTAGAAATAGTCAGTTTATATTTGGTGAACTGATGGTTGTGGTGAATGATTGTTAATCGGCATTGCGGTGAATGATTGTTCATTGGCTGCTTGATAATGGTCAGTATAGTGCCAACCGTCAGAAGTTTAAGCAAGAACCGTTATTGGGACTGGTTGTTGGTTTTCCCGTTTGGTTACTGTTGTTAGTTATTATTGTTCTTAAGAACTGTTGGTCATTCTCAGTGAACGCCGCCAACCAACGGTTCTCAACTCGACCATTAATCATTGGTAAACCAGCTGGAAGGAGCATCAGCCACTCTGCACCATGAAAGGCAAGGACGTTGTTCAAATTTGCCGGTTGGCTTAGCAGCTACTGCATCAAAGATGAAGGAAATTTGCATGGTAAGTAAGCAGTAACCATCCTGCTAGCCCTGGTGATTCAGTCTCTTAAAGCAGCGATCGATTTGAACATAACAGCGATATGGATGTTTCTAAAAACAAGGTACCCCCCCAAACCAATGGGTTTCTAGAGAAACATGTTATTTTTTTGGTGGGGCCCATTGGTTACGTTTTCTTCGCACAAAACCATATCGATATCAAATACTGTATGGTCATGGTCAAAGCCCTTCACTCATGATGAGCATCCCCAAAACAAATCGAAAAGGTCATTTTGTCGGCTTGTTCACTTACCACCTAAGATCAACGATATTTGGTACCGGTATAGCCCGACAGCGATATTGTCAATCCGGATGATGCTAGTCTTGGAGTACACCTGACTGATAACATAAATATGTTGCATCGATTCACAAGGTTCCTAGTTTCGAGATGTTTTGAGCGTCCCCACGAGGGTTACAGGGTTTGACCCACGGCAAATATGTATGTGGAGTCATCATCGAAACCGTCGTAGTTGTTAATGATGCTACAATGCTACCATCGGATACTTGACGGTTGCCAAACGGTTGATACTACTCTATTGGACTGTTATTGATTTCGTGCCCATGATCGCAGTACTTTCCAAAGTGACTGTGTCCCAGCCATGATGGATTCGTTTGATCGCTGTGGGGAACCACCATGCCTTTGGATGTACAGAGCTGCGATGATGATCTGCTGATCATAGACCTGAGCGATCACTACCTGTTGTGTCGAGTCTTACACTTCTTGATGCAACGTCCCAGTTGGGCTTGCACTTCATGATGGAACGTCTCAGTTAATCAACCACTAATTTGGCACTAATCATGGATAATTCAACCAAATTGGTCACTTGATGTCCCAGTTGGGCTTGCACTTCATGATGGAACGCCTCAGTTAATCAACCACTAATTTGGCACTAATCATGGATAATTCAACCAAATTGGTCACTACCCCATTAGCTCAATTGCTTAATTGATCGCCGTCTCAGTTAACAGACCAATTGGTCAATAACTTGTATAATAACTTGTATGTCCATGTGGTGGTTTCTCGAAATAGGGAAGCAACAAAATTGGTTGGTTTATTACCAAAAATCATGGAAAAATTGGATGCTTTGGGGGGTCGCCCTATGTTGAGAAACCACCATCTTGATCCTATTGTTGCGTATTATCCGCTATGAAATTAACCTGCATGGGCTACATTATCCATAATGTATCTCCTGTATATTATACTAGTCCTGTATAACATTAACCACTAATTAACCTGATAATTAGCCATATTAACCTGCTAATTAGTATATCCAATTACTAAAGATCATATTAGATGATTTGGGTCCCCTATGGCTTGAGAAACACCCATGTATGTCCTGTATCACCCCATGGGCTGTTTTTTGCATCGACAGTCCCACCGAAGCATCGAGGCATGATTGGCTCCAAGGCAGGATTCCAACGTGGCAGCAGCTTGGTGCATGGGTGGGAACCACCCACCGTTGGTTTAAAGCAGCCAACTGCGAATGTTGGTGGTCCCAACATGTCCCAACCACCCACATGTCTCCAAATGTGCTTTAAACCAACGGTTGGTGGTCGAAACCTAACGTCTCCAATGTTTTTCAACCTGAACCACCCAAATTGATTGTTTCGCAATCTTTCACGAGAAGCTCACATTGCGGTTTTGATGATTTCTGGTAGTTTGGCCGAGAAATGGAGACATTTCCGATCGATTTTCCTATCAAAAAGATTGCTGAAAAACCTCAGGGTTGGGCATTTTTCCAGAGGGGAGATCAGTTGAATCGTACCCACAGCCATGTTCACCGTGCTCCCACAGAGATTGCAGGTTGATGGTTCGCATCCTTTCATGATGTCGATTAATGGCTATGGGTCGAGCAGTCAACCAACCAATTTCATGGTGGATAATGAGCAACAATAATAGGGAAAACAATGAACTTGAAATGTGTGTCTCCTTTTCCTTTGAAAAAACGGACAAGGTATGACCACTTCAGTCTGCATTTGGGCACGCCTGGCCTTGGCAGTGTCACCCTCAACGTTGCAAGCACCCAATCAACCATCACAGGGCCCACAAAACCATCAAAGTGGGAATCAATACATGGGCAACGGCAAAGTACTTTTGTAATTTGCTTATGGCATCCAATCCTAGTATGCCAAGACTACTTCTAGTACTGGTACCATCCCCTTCTGTATAGCATCCTACCTGCCTATGGTCGAGCAGTTTCAGCTGTCCCCATTCAGCGACTTGCTGTATCCCTCTGCCGCAGACGGGCCCTGCCCGTGGTGTGGCGCCCCGCGCCATCGCGGGGGTCTTCGCGGGCTTGCGCGGGGGACTCAGGTTGGGAGGCACCAAATATGGACGTGTGGCCAACACAACTCTTGCAACACGCATGTTAAAACATACAAGTAATCAGATTTGGATGGACCTTTTTGCGTTTTTGCATAGTTTAAACTGACACCATGCGATTTTGGACGTGCATTTGCATAGACACCATGACTTGATCTGACATCTAAATCATATGTGAAATGCAGTTTGTGTAGGTCTAAATATGTGTGCAATGCATACATTTGCCTGTGGGCGGGGTGAAGATAGCCATGCAGAACCAAACGACCCAGTGTTGGACCAATAAAACCAGTGGTTTGTACTGTGACAGTGACGGAGAATATACTTAGCCAAGGGTGTATGCGGGTCAGGAATGGCTTGGCAAACCAAGTTGGCCAAAAATGTATCATGCAAGTTTTGGTTAAACAAGTTGTTTCTCACAGGTTCAATCCAACAAGTCAAACAAACCATTTTCTTATCAAGAACAATTTGATTGATTATAATGTGACCATGTTCTTTTACAAACAAGCAAACAAAGAACATGGTGGGAGTGCTCATCTGTGTTTTTTGTAAAATCTGGAATCATCGAGAACAATCAGTATGTATGCCGTTTGCTGGTTAAGGCCATGACCTACCATAAGCATACCCACGAAAGTGAATCGAATTGCGGCATTCAATGGGTCTGTTTTTCCTTTGGCTTACTCTTACATAGGTATAGTTTGTCTATCAAGGAAAAAGGCTCATACGGACCCATGTGCAACAAACAGTCAAACATGTAACATGTTTTTCCCCCATAGATTGGTGACCTAGTTGCTATAGTTGCAACGTGAATTGGTTTCGGGTTTTCCCCACCACTCATCAATTCACCTGACTGGTACTGATTTTTGGAGGTCCTAGATTAGGACCACATTGAGGGCCACCAAATTCTAGTCACCTTCGGTACGTACCCTTTGCGAAGTGGCTTTGGGAGTCAGCATCACTTCTTGCTGTTGCCGATGAACATGGCCTCTACAATTGATATACTAATTGATGGTTTCTCAAAATAGGGGACCCCCCAAATCATCCATGAATAGTCATTTAAAGTAATGAACCAACCATTCTTGGGGCCCCCTATTTTGAGAAACACCCAATTATTCTTTTGTTTTTGCCTACCCTTCCAGTTACAATATAGGTAACCAACCCCAGCCTACCCTTCCAGTTATAATGGGTAACCAACCCCAGTCACAGCAATGATAAAATCCAGCTGGTTACCCACGTAGAATGGTCACTGGAGGGTTTGCCGCTGGCATTGTCGGACCTGCAGTGAGGCAAAGCTGCGTGGCGAATCGAGGCCGGGGCACAAACTGGTGATGCTGCTGTTGATTTGGGTCGTTTTGGGTATGGCTGTGGGCCATGGGTCAATATCTATCAACCAATAATGGTGGATAATAACCAACAATAAGAAGGAACACAATGGCTAAAGATGGGGGAACCAGGGGCACAGGGTTTTGACCCACTGCCGTATTGATTTTGTGTGATGTTTTCGCTTGTTCGACTGTGCATGGACTTGTGTGACATTCAACTTGAGAGACACGAAAAGGGCAATATGTGAAAATCGTTGTGGCAATGTAAAGGGTTGAATCTTAATTACGCTTGGTGTTTCTGCGTGCGACTCTCCATTCCAAACAGAATGTAACATGCCCAGTTCCTTGAACTGCTTGCAGCAACGCTCCCAGAGTAGTTATTGGGTTATTGATTGTTTTCATTGGCCAGCATTGAGGCTCTGCTTTGAAACCTCAGTGGAAACTAGGACTCCATCCCGTGAGAATCACAACACCAGTGATTGTCGCGAAATGTTTCTCAACGTTGGCTATGATTATTTACTGCCAGATGTGTACGCAAATCCATCAGTAGCCATCCTTCATATATGCAAAATGACTGCAAAAAACGGATCTCTTTCACCACCTACAACCTATATCCCAAAATTCATGTTGAACACTTACAGACAACTAAAGTGGTCTGATATGTTTCAAATGCTTATTGCACTTCTAGCAAACTCCGGGACACAACTTGTCCAGACATTTGCGGCGGCAGGTGTCAGTGCTGGAGGTTTACAATGAGAAGGTGTGGATGCGGATATTTGGCACCTTAAGGCCCCTCAAATCGCTGGTAAATAAATGTGATTTGGTTGGTGGCTTCAAACATTTTTTCCCTTAGTGATTATTAACAAATGGCTGGTTGACGAGCATATTTTTCATAAATTAGGACGGGTGGTTCAACCACCAACCACCAGATATCATCTCCATTGGTCACGAGTGATGGGCCAATCATTTCTGTTGGTAATTACCGGTTGGAAACCAAAAGAAATGATGCGTTCAAGCAAGACACGAAGCCCTTCTTATGATGGTTGATAGGTCTTTACCAGTCAAGGCCTACTGTACTGTAGGCCATGTTTCTATCCCCAAGCCATTTCTTGGGGCATGGTGTTGAATTCTGTTTGTCGTTGGAAGTTGCCAAAGCGGTAATGGCTACTACACAGGAACCTACCACCTGACAGGCACAGATCCTCGTGAGGATCATGTCTCTTTCCATGTGAGGCACAATTGACCCAGTATCTCATTGTGACACTCATCATTTGCTCGGAGACATCAGAGGCCCAGTAAGCACCTTCTCATCGGATTTGCTTGATGGACAACTTTGCTCCTTTTGCAAAGAAAACATACCAGAGCCAGCGCTCCCTGTTGGTGGATTCTTCTTTAAGAGTTGTACTGTTGTACTAACTACCTGGCAAAAAGGGCGGCATTGTCATCAATTCCGATCACCTTTTTCAAGCCAGCACTGCTAGTAATGGACGGATGCCCCAATGCCTTTCTTCCATTAAAGTGACATCATACACTTCACCTTGGCCCTGCACTTGAACCTCCAAAAACTCGGATGCACCTTTGGACTGGAACACAACTGCTGGACTGGCGGGTTCCATCTGGGTTTCCAGGCTACTATGTACTGTATATCCCATGACATGTTGTTGCAGCCCAGCTGTCATCTCCATTTTTTGCCTCATACTGATATCATTGTTCTTGCAAAAGCAAGTGTCCAGAAATGATTGATGTTGACATAGCCGATCAAAGTCGATGTTGGTAAACATCAACCTAACAACAGCTAGTAGTGAAGATTGCGACAGGTGATCCCGCACCCACCTGATGCTGGAGCCGGGGCAAGGTCCGAGATTTGTTGGCGCCTGGAAGTACCGTGACTACAGCACCTGGCTCGCAAACAGGGGCCCAAGGTTGGAGGGTTGGTGGCTTGGTCGTCCCTGTTGTAGTGAAGTTTTTGGGACCTACCATGGGGGAATCACAGCGGCAACATGGGAGCCACAGGCTTCTTCTTTGTAGCATGGCCACAACACTAGTGAGCTACATCATCATGAATTGTCGGGTTGTGTTGATCGTGATCAAACATCATTAAACCACCATGCATCATTCATCTTTTACCATCAGCATTAGCATCATCAAGCACTCATCAAGCATCATTAAGCCTATCAACATGCATCAACCATGATCCAGTGACCCATTCGCCGACCTAGCTGAGGTCGATGTACACGAAGTGCGCGAGAGTGGTGGAGGAGCTTCTCCAACGCTTTCTGTTGTAGGAGAACACATTGGTTCAACCATGGTGATCACTATACAACCTAGCCATCACTGGCTAACAACTATCATATCACTATCATCAAGTTAAGATGGCTAAAGGATGGTAAAGGTGATATTTGTTGGCTAAGAGCTGCTGGTTATTGCTGGCAAATAGGTTGCTGGCAACTTGTTGCTGGTAACTCGTGGGATTGACCTGTTGCTTCGTTTGAAATATGTGTTCTCGGGGATGTAGGAGGCACTGAAATTTGCAACCAGCAATATTTTTTTGTGCACCGTGTACTGACAACCCCCAAGGTATAGTTTATTCTTGGCTACCCGGACAAGCAATCATTCTTCAATGCAAGGCTCATGAACAATCTCAAACTCGTGGCACCCCAAATCATCCAATATGAATTATTTTAAAGATATTTTGAGTAACACACCAAGCAATTTTGGGGCTTCCCAATGAACAATAAGCACTTGTTGGTTGAGGCCTGGCATCCGCCAGCAAACATTCGCCAGGATTGCTGAGTTTTCGCTGCCCAGAAGCCATCACTTGGGTCGTCGGAACCTTACGGGAGGGGCTGGCCTGGGTGATGGAAGGGTGTCTGTCGTAAGGGGTTCATCCCGCAGATTAATCAACCAATAACCATGTTAAACTAGCTGGTTAATGATTAATGATAGGGGACAATAACCAACAATGATAGGGGATATATCAGCTATATATGGCTTATGATCAATATGGTGGTTTCTCAAAACAGTGGACCCCCAAAATGCTTGGTTTATTAATAAACAATGATTAATATAGGATGATTTGGGGGTACCCCTATTTTGAGAAACACCAGCCAATATTAAGCAACCAATTTCTACCCAACCAATAATAGGAAAAACAATGGTTAATGATGGGGGAACCAATAATAGGAATCTTCATTGCGCGACAGGAATTCCCCATGGGTTAATTGGGGAGATTGTCCTTTGACAAATTACACCCGCTGAATGAAGCATGGAACCGGGATATGTCATATTCAATAGGTGAAGGGTCTTTAGGAACCACGTTTTAGGTTCCATGTTGAACTTCGTGTAACCTCCTTTGGTTTACGTTGGACCAACCAATCTGCCGCGAGACTTTGCGTTTATATTTTTAACTCCTGCAAGTGGTACAACCATTGGCTTTCTTCTTGTCAATTGCAAACAACCTGCACCATTTCCACTTAATTGAAAAGGAATATCAATATCAAGTCAAAATATTGCCGTTACATTCAATTTGGTACTCAAAGCCAATGTCACAGATTACTTGTTAAGGGGGATTTCATTTCATGATGAGCAGTAATGTTTAAACGTGACAATGGTTACGGTCAAGTACTCTCTAGTGGTCCAATGTTCCGCAATGTTCGTCCAATGACAATGGTTACAATCAATTACTCTCTATATATCACCGTACCCATTGGTTACAGTCTCCTATGGGTTCCGGTCCAATATGGCTATAGCGGCTATGGGTCAATATTAACCAACCAATAATGGTGATTATTAACCAGCAATAATAGGGAAAGCAATGGTTAATGATAGGGGAACTAGGGGTACAGGGTTTTGACTCACTGCCATATTAATGGCCGGAAAAAAGTGTATCTCCAAAGCCAGGCTCATCAAATTTACCTGCGATATGTTGGCAGGGTTGCCTGGCCAGCCGCCGGCTGAGATCATCGATGGGGAGAAACAAATCACCTGGCGCGGTGTGTTCGAAGCCATAGGCATTTCCACGGGAAATCTATAGACTAAAAAATTCAATTTATAAATTTCTATAAGTTTCCAATGGATTTCAAATTTTCCATTATTTATAACACATAGGGTTTCCATGGGTTTATAAGTTTCCCATCGATCGATTTTTCCCATGGATTCCAATATTGGAAACCCATTGATAAATACGATCAAAAGCTATATAGAACCTGTTTCTTACGCCATCATGAAACCGTGTCCAAGCCAATGATTTCATCATGAAAACCTTATTAAAAAACACATATAACACCTCCCATGCAACATATAAAACCCCAATCATATAACTTCCATGGCTTATGAATAGTAATAGTAATATAAATCACTCCCATGGAGTAATAGAAACTCGAATGTTCAATAACAATGATAATAATAAACTCATATGGTACCATGAGTTATATTTAAGGTTCATATAACTCCCATGCTATTCATCATGAAAAATCCCTTCGAATCTTCGGC
Source organism: Symbiodinium kawagutii (assembly GCA_009767595.1). Taxonomy (NCBI): domain Eukaryota; class Dinophyceae; order Suessiales; family Symbiodiniaceae; genus Symbiodinium; species Symbiodinium kawagutii. Next base: position 14,172 of record VSDK01001866.1, on the reverse strand, counting down.
CGCCCTGGCTTACTGTACGCCATCACCCAGGCGCGTTCGCCGGAGGAAGCCATGGCGGCCTTGATGGAGGCCATTAATTGGGGCCCGGGTGACCTGTGAACACGCCATGGGTGAATGAAATGCATGGGTTATACGAGCAATTTATAGGTTATACTTAGGTGATTATGGTGATTTATAGTTTGTACCTAGGTGATTTATAGGTTATACTCGGGTGGTTTGTAGGTTGTACTTAGGTGATGTTCACATCCATTTAAAATCCAGATGTATTGCCTTATTGCCTCTTGAATTACTTTGAAATACATCCACTTTTTTACAGTTCATATACCTGATATGAGTAATCGAATCAGCAAGCTGCTTGGCTTTGGAAGAAGGTGCCCTTTCTTAGTTAGCCAGGTGGGGCGAGCAGCTCAGCTGAAGTTTGTCCCTGTCAGATGTTTCTATTTAAGGAACTGGAGGGCTAGCAGGTTCATCGGCTAGAGGTGATCTTGGGTCCATGATGGTCCATAAGATAGTCTAGAGAGGTGATGTCAGATCTATGTTCACATAGTGAAAGGAATTTTCGGTTGAAACTCCGCTGATCTTTGGGAACACTTCTATCTTCACCAGCCATCCAATCAGGGACACAGCTGGTGATTGCCTCACCACTACGATGGCGGCTTGGGAAAACTGTACCAGCATTTCCATTGAACCACACCCCAACATCACAGTTTGCTCAACTAATCATGATCATTCAAGTTGTGGAAAACGGTTATTCACGTCTCATAGTTAATGATGATGACTCATCCCTACTATATATAATATTTTGACAATGAAGTTTGACACAGCCATCGCATTTCTCGCCATGAGCTCTGCTGGTCTCAGGGCTGTCGTCGAAGGGAAACCGCTCGCACCGACATGTCGGGAGACGCAGCATGCTTGGAGGTGCTGGGATGGTTGGAACTGGAGCAGTTGCAAGACCTTGCTGCGGACGATTGGTAAGGCTTTCTTCAGTCTTGAAGGTTCATGTCATGAACCCAGCATATGGGTTGATTGACTACGTTTGCCGTTGACCTTTTGATATGGGTTGGTTAAGCAAGCTAATCACCAGCCAATCAGATGTTGTACTTGCTACAACTGTTGGTTGCTGCTGGTGGTGGTGGTAAGGCTTCCTTTCACAAGCCCTGCATTGGTCTTTGGCTCCAGCTTGATCACAAGCAGCCGTTGAAGATGTGTCCATGGTGAAGTCGACACTTGCAGCTTCTGGCGCAGATTGACTAGGCTACTGATCAAAGAATGGATACTGGATTGGCTATAGGGATTGACTAGAAAGTTGGGCTGCAACGAAGACGAAGCAAGTTTTGCCTTCCAATTTTCCAGATCGTTTGCAGGAGCAAAAGGATAACTTTACAGGGGTGGCTGTCTAGAAATCATGGGTGCCACTCCCCAGAGTTAAGATCGTAAGGACCTGACAAACTTCAGAAGGATGCACCTTTGACACTGGACTACCCAGCAGCAGGGTCATACCATCAATATTCTTGTTTCGGCATTGCTTACTTGGATGTCCATTGAAAAAGCAGGATCTTCAACACATGAGCCAGTCTGAACCATCATCAAACCATTGATCAACCATCATGAACCACCTTTCACCATCACTGGCCATACCATCATGAAACCAGCTTAGCCAACTTCCCATGACGCTCCGCATCCCAGTACCACCCCACTCCGAAGTCACCAACGGCAACCGCATCACCGTTGTCGCCATGGCCCACGTTGTGCGAACTTGCCGGTGAGCTTCTGAGCGGTGCGGTGCCCGGGATGGGATCAGACGTGGGGTGCGTGGGATGTTCTGGGTCGGCCCCTGGTTGGTTTGGTTGATAACTTGAAGTGGTAGGTGGTTTCATCGACATGTGTGTTGATTTTTCCTAAATGTATGGAACCAGCTATGGTTGGTTGGTTGACTCATAGTTTTCATATAGGGGTGGTTTCGCAAAATAGGGGACCTCCCCAATGATCCAAGAACTATGTATATAGCCCTACTGATCCTTGATAGTAACCGTTTATAACAAGAAATCATCTGATTTCATGGGGGTTTCGTGATTTCTTGTTATGAACAACCACCCAAGGAACATTTCTGTTGACAACTGTTCATTCCTTGGGGGTAATACTATTTTGACAACCACCCAAGTGAATCGATTGATGGATGCCTAGATGCTCAGCAGATCAGGTTGGGATGATCGACTACAGCGAGGACTGGTTGATCTCCACGCTCTTTCGATTGCAAGGCGAGCTGCCGGCTGTGCTGAGGGCAGGACTTGGATCCGTTTTAAGTGATGAAATTTGGGCGCTCATAAGGAGTGGCGATACAGCTATGATTGATGCTAGTTGCCATAGATAATGGATGCTAATTGCCATAGATATTCAATATAGCATGGACTCTCTTGGCATCAATGAGCTCCATTGCCACTCGAGGATCGATCCTCATGAGCTATAGCTGATATTTGAAGCGATGGGAGAATGCGCAATTTTGTTTGATGAGCTTCGAGTTGAAAAGTGAAGGCATTCTGCCCTTTTTCAGCTCCCATGTGTTCGAGGTGGGTCGTCCACCCCTTGCTGCGGTGTTTATTTTGAAAATCACTAACTACCTTCATGAGTAAATCAGCATTGACCCTTGATTTTTTGCTCATACTAGCCAATCATTTATGCATTCATCGAATCAAATGAGCAAACAACTCAAGATATTTTGATTGTACGGATTTAACAACTCAAGATCAAGTTATAGTCAACCAGTATTAATATCAGGAACACTACCAGCTAGGTTGATACCAGTACGATTAACCAGTTATCCCTAGTTTCTGAAGTCAAATAACCAGGGAAATTGAATCTTAGCCGTTGATTGCCTGAGCCTGAGCATATAACCATTGGTTACTAATCATCTTTGGTCTGTGGTAGGGACCGTGGTTTGGTCATGAGCATTGTTGGTTAGAAAGAATGCACGTTTGTTCATGAATTGTAACCAATGGATGTTAGTGTTGGTTCAATCATTCTTATCATAAAAGTGACTGTGAATGGTTTAATCAATCATTAAACAACTGGTTTAATCATTCGAAATGGTTGTAGTCCAGATTCTAAAATGGTTATATAAGTTACCTGAAAATACATCATGCATTAATCCTGGTTGATCAAGCCCTACTAATCATCAACCACTTTAATCATTGATTCTCAAAATTGTTGTGAGTTGATGAGTTCCACAAAATGTTGCGAGTCAACCAGCTTTACCACAGGTGGGAAAGGTGTTTACCTACCTTGCTCATGTCTAGGACACAGACTTGTCATAAGGCAATGACGTGAGGGAAAGGTCTGATGAACCGACCACGGTTGCTGCCCTCATGGCCATAGTTTTCGATGAATTGAAGTAGTGACAGGTCTTCACTTGGCCCCCTGTTCTTCAGGTTCTGTGGCGCCAAGGGCGTGTTACTTTGCGGTTCCCACTGGACTGGTGGCACCTGGACTGCCAGTGGGATGGTGCTGATCTTCAGACTACTATGGTGAACTGCCAGCTTCGAAAAAAGTTGCGGGTACCATGGATCTATGATGATGAATTGCCAGCAATCTATCGTTAGATTGCGGGTGGTTACCATGGATCTCGGACTCAATCCATGGTTCAACCAACCAATGATTCATGGGTACCATGGACCGCCCACTGGACTCCATGGTTCAAGCTGCCAATGAGTTGCTACGACCGACTGTCAGACAGTCCAGCCTTCACCAGTAGCTGTGGCTCAGGAGTTGCCACAACTTAGAGGCTACGGTTTGAAAGAACCGACCGCAACATGCATGTCGGGTATATTGCAGCGATGTTTGTTTGTGTGTTTTTCTTTTCTTTTTTTTGTTTTTGTTTTTTTTGTTTTGTTTGTTTGTTTTCTTTCTTCCTTTCTTTCTTTGGATGGTTACTTTGCTGTGATCTTCGGTGCTTTGTCTTCTTTGAAACTACACTGCTGTTGAAAGGTGCAATCAAATTGTTGAATCCCCTTTCCAAGTGTTCAGCTTACCGGAGCATTTGTCCATCAACATGCTGCAGGGGGGCCCAGCTGGATCCCACGAGTTTGAGTTCTCGTCGCGCGCGCGTAGATGGAGACGACACACAGCTATGTGTTGGTTGTCATCGATTCATTGGTTATTCAGTTCTCAATGCAATCGCTGTTTGTTGGGAGGGAGCGAGGCCTGGAGCCTGACCATATAGCCTTTTACAGGGCCTTTACCCAAGGAGCTACCAGGAGCGCCTCAAACAAATGATAGAAATTGTTGATCATTACAAGGTAATTGCCAGGGGCCAGCAAGTAACAACAACAACTGACAATCAGATCAACAGCAGCACCTGACAATCAGATCAGCAGCCAACATGCTGGATGTTCATCTTGTTGGGAATTGCAATGGTCGTTTCGTGTTGCTGTTGCTTGCCGCTATGCCATGCGCTTTTGCGCTCTGCAAGGCCTTATTCCTGGCCTATGCAGATCAATGGGTTGGGCCCGAATTCCGCGAAAAGTCTGGGATTTTAGAAGCGCAGCAGAGCCAGTGCCTGGACTGGAAAGGTCCTGGAGAGGATGGATGGCAATGGGATGCCCAGGGTGTGGCCATGGGATGCCATGAAATGCCATGGGTCACCAGATGTCACCAGTCAAGTCGTAGCTCACATGGGATCCCACCGATTGATGCCATCCTTTGGGCGATTGGTTTGTTTTGATGCTCTGTGGATTTTGCCCTTAATCAGCCTCATCCATCGTTGCTCATCCAAACTCATCCTTACTTGTCTTTATTCAACCTTACTTTGGCAACTGTGCAACTTGAGTCATTCTGCAAAAAATGGATATAAGGACTGAGCATTTGCTAGGCCCCTGTCGACCGCAAGCAGCTTCTGTTGTACCAGCCAGTAAACCAACTGATATCCCTTGGAGGTGCTAACCTGCTCAGCTGTTGTAGGTTGGGAACCACGACTGGTAGGACCAGAGGTAACAGGGGTGCTCACAGGCAGCATATCAAGTCCTGGATCTGGGAAGAAATTTCTTCGACTTTCTGGATTTGCCAGAGTACATGTGGAAACTATTCTCATGTATATTCAAAAGTGATACCTGCGTAGTGTTTGGTAGAACTTGTTTGCACTTCATTGAAAACTTGTCTGTTTTTATGATGGGTGGTTGTTTGGTACATGTTGCTAAGTAGCTACCAAAATAAGGCTCAGTTGGCAATGATTCATCATACGTACAGCAAAAAGGCTCAATTAGCCATGTTCAGCGGCGTTTTTGACATTCAGGGGCACTTCCTGAAATGATTGGCATTCCTTGATCTTTCCGAAAGGGTTTGTTTGGAGCACCTTGGTTGATGTATCCTTCTTTTTGGTCACCCATGTTCATCTATCTTATTCACGATCATTACATTTCAACCATGGCTAACTCATTGTGAACCACAAATTACATGAATTCAAACATTCCGTGTTAATCATGTATCACAGAACCATTGTCCACCATCGAGTTGATGAATTCCAGTGAAACAACTCATCTCCCAGCGAGGTTGTGGCAAGCAGCCACTGGGGTGCTGTTCTCCTTGCTGATCTTCCGCATCAATCGTGCAATGGCTCGATTCTGGGAAGGCACCGGCCTGCTCCACCAGATGCGTGGCTTGGATCTGAGCCGTGAAGGGAGAGGGAGAGATCCTGAAAGTGGGTCGCCAGTTGGTGCTTTTTTTAATAGCTGGGGGTACCCCCAGACTGGTTGGATTAATACAATCAGGAATTATCTATATATTTATAGATGATTCATATGGGATGATAACTGGCGGTACCCCTATGACTTGGGAAAACAGCAGGTGAAGCATCAGGTCTCTTGGGCAATTGAGATCAAGTTTTTTTGTTGGCGAAAAGGGCTGCCATGTTTGCGAAAGCCGGGATCTCCCCGGGTCGCCAAGGCGGTGAATGGTTTGACAGCGTGAGTTGTTGCGTGACCTTCACTCGATCAGGCGGGGAGCGGGAGTGCTGCCACATTGTATCCTCGAGATGTGTGACTAGCTAATGGTGGTTACTGATGCTTATGCTTAGTATAGTGATGAAAGTCCATGAACTATGCATGGGTCCCGGAAAGTACGCAAATGAAAAAACACTTGGGTTGATTCGTTGGGCGTCAGAAACCACCGTTGTTTGTTTATGCAGAATTTGGGTTCAGTCGCTCTAGACATACGAAGCTGCAGAACGAGGACCGGAACCTCGGATGTCAGCTCTTGATCTCAGCTCAGTCGTTGTGAATCACACCGGCTGTCGTCATTCCACGTGCTGGAAGTCCAGATGAATGGTTCCCTTATAGTAATCAGTTACATCTCCGGCTGGAACCCCTTATTCCCAAGAGGTAAACCATTCAGAAGTGGCGGATCGCCCAGCCAGCCAGCTGATTCCCAGACATGATCCTCGGATCCAACGATTTTCACTGGGTCCACACCAGCCGTTGGAAATCCAACAGGTGCAGGTCCCAACGCCGTATGTTGCTTGCGACTGTGAGCAACCGACGGTACAGAGTGGACAGAGCTTTGAACTATGGACTCCTTGCCCTGAAGCTGGAGTTTATCAGATTTAACATGATCGTTGTCTATTGTTTTCTTGTCGATAGTATCCACATTAAGTGGATCACCATCAATTGACCATCATGAAGCATGATGAACTCTTAAGTATTGTTGCTCATGGATGCTCATGGTGCATGTGTTATCGTGGTTTTCGTAATGAAATCCATATATGTGAGTGGATATTGACTTGTTACATCTTGGATTATCCTCCCACCCAGACCCAAAACTATCTACAATATCTACAACGTTCAGCTGACGTAAGCAATCTTTGTGAGGGGATGACCAATCCAAGTATCCATCAACCAGTATACACCCTTTCCGAGCCACTATCTTACTATATATTTATTCCACATGTTTCTCTGTTCAAGTGCTATTCGATCATGTTTAGCAATGATTCTTGTATATTCTTATCAATACTATGTTTTCTTATGGTCCCACCTCCCAACTTCGGCTGTTGGTTCCAATTGCACAAGAACGGGATCTTTGGATACTTCTTACCCCTCAACTGACATAATCAACAGGCTGGGTGTTTTTACTGCTGTCATGTAGACACCACTTAGTGGGACTGCATTGTGCTGCCCAAAAAAAACCTTACACATCATAATCCATATTCTGATCATGCTTCCCCATCAACGAAGCATATCATGACCATCATGAATCACTGTCCAAGATAGGATCCACGATCATCCACCATTGATTCTTTAATCATGAGGTCCAAACGCACAGCAACCACACTTGTTGACCATCATAATTAACTTCTTCACCATCATCATGAACCGTGAACCATCAGCATTAACCACCAGTAATAAGCATCATGAGCCTATCATCGTGAACCATCACTATTAATCATGCACCATTACTAAACATCTTTACTCACATGGTGGTTTCTCAAAATAGGGGAACCCCCAAGATAGCTGGTTTATTACCTATAAACGGTTAATATTGGATGATTTTGGGGTCCCCCTATTTTGAGAAACCACCACATAGGTTATCAACCATGACATGTCAACCACCATTTTCAACAACGCCTCAGCTGGTTGCTCCAGGGGTCAAGGACCGGGAGAAGGACGTCATGGCTTTCCGCCACACGCGCCTTGCTTTGGCGGCCGGGGACAAGCTCGGCTGCAGCGGTTGGTGAAGGCTTGGTTGAGGTTGGTTGAGGTTGATTGAGGATGGTTGAGGATGGTTGAGGTTGGTTGAGGTTGGTTGAGGTTGGTTGAGGTTGGTTGAGGATGGTTGAGGTTGGTTGAGGTTGGTTGAGGTTGGTTGAGGATGGTTGAGGATGGTTGAGGTTGGTTGAGGATGGTTGAGGATGGTTGAGGTTGGTTGAGGTTGGTTGAGGATGGTTGAGGTTCGTTGAGGTTGGTTGAGGTTGGTTGAGGTTGGTTGAGGATGGTTGAGGATGGTTGAGGTTGGTTGAGGATGGTTGAGGTTGGTTTGAGGTTGGTTGAGGATGGCTGAGGATGGTTGAGGTTGGTTGAGGTTGGTTGAGGATGGTTGAGGATGGTTGAGGTTGGTTGAGGTTGGTTGAGGTTGGTTGAGGATGGTTGAGGTTGGTTGAGGATGGTTGAGGTTGGTTGAGGATGGTTGAGGATGGTTGAGGTTGGTTGAGGTTGGTTGAGGATGGTTGAGGTTCGTTGAGGTTGGTTGAGGTTGGTTGAGGTTGGTTGAGGATGGTTGAGGATGGTTGAGGTTGGTTGAGGATGGTTGAGGTTGGTTTGAGGTTGGTTGAGGATGGCTGAGGATGGTTGAGGTTGGTTGAGGTTGGTTGAGGATGGTTGAGGATGGTTGAGGTTGGTTGAGGTTGGTTGAGGTTGGTCGGCGGTTCGCAGCGCACAAGACCCGCTGAGACGTTGAAGCCGATTGGTTTGCTAATCGTGGATGAGTCGTTTTGCAACCATCATGAACTTTATCGAGAACTAACTAGGTACGATTCTTCATTGCGGAAAGTCCCCCAAGCACCTGATGGATGACTAACATCACTAACTTGGGTAATCGTGGATGATTCATTATGGAACCATTATCGATAACCACTAGGTGCTTCGGGGAACATGGGACTTACCGTCATGTAGCCACTGGATGGGTGTAATGTGGTCCGCCTGACTATTGGATGACTACCTGGGTCAGGAACCCCTGCGCATGGCTTTTGGTGAATCTAAGCACACTACAATCGTTATGAATATAGTGGTTGGCAATCGTGGTTACAAGGTTAAGAATGGTTGGAGCACAACTACTCACAACTAATCAAAACCAATCATATCGCTTGGTAATGATGGTTGAACATGAATTATGTGTTATATAACTTATTATATCTCTAGTTATCACCATTTCTAATTTATGCTCTTTGCAATCGGAAACTATTGAGGTACCATTTTTGGGGTCGCGTTGGAAGTTGGAGACCGTGACCCATGTTGGATTCGATGGCGCTTGGAGGACTCCCATGGCTCCCAGATGACTATCCAACCTGCACAGCCAACAGCTGCTATGGGAAGTCCCCAGCTAGTGATGAGTATCCAGCAAGAATGGCCATCAAACAGGTCAATCATGCAGACATAGTACTCATTGGCAATCATGTCAATCTATGGTAATCTATCCAACAGGTCAATCTATCAAAGAGGTCAATCATTCAGACATATGCAGACATCAGCAGTAAGACCAGGATAGAGAATCAAGCAACACCTACCGATGCCTCTAGCAACACCACCCATGATCTCAGCGGTCGCGCCGAGGATCGTTCGTTTGATGAGTTTGTGTCATGGCACAGCCCTGAAGGAGATCGGTGGCGAAGATGCCACGGATTGCGACGCTTGGCTCTGCAGAAAAATGTGGCCCTGGTGGATGGCGGTGCTGCGCAGCATGTTCGCCTGACCACACGGCTCTGGGAGGGCTACCACCACCGGGAGACATTTGGGGTTGTCCATGTTTAGCACCTGCTCAAGAATCCAAGTTCACAGCCATTACCAATACGGAAACCGCCAGTTTTTGGGTGTGTACACCACTTTTAGACAAACTCTTATGATCAAATTGATGCGCTACTGATGACATGCACAAGCACCAATGCACAACGTTGCTCATTGGAAGTTGGATCCTGTTGGAAACTGGCACCATGGAATCATGGATCCAACACAGACTTGTTTTTCAGAGTGGTTGACGCTGAGTCGGCGCAGCTGCCAAAAATGGGGCGCCACCAAAATCCTTGCGTTTTCTATGAAACCATCGGTTCTGTTCGGAGGCAACCCTGTTTGATGTACCCATTTCTCCCACAGTGTTTTTGGACAGAAGTGATGAACTTTTGAGGCTCTTTGTGTGGTTGGGGGATGCAAAAGCATGGGTGCTCCCAGGGAACATCGCTGAACTTTGATTGACAAAGGGTGCCATTGGGCATCTCCTGCGTTCATGGATCTGCCATCAATTTAGTTGTACCCACCATCAAATAGCCATCAACTCACCATGAAACCACGAGTAACCGTGTCTTCACCATTTTGTTCACCACGAATCAAGCATCAGCTAACCTATCAATGAACCATGAACTAACCACAAATTCGCCACACATGAACCATATACATATTGACCATGACTTCACCATTGCCGTCTCGCTATCAACCATCACCCTCCGTCCGCCCGGAACGCCCGAAACGCCCGTGACCCGAACGACCAGGAAACCATCGACCCTCAGGGCTTGGACGATGGAACGCTGCATCACCTGCAAGCCTGCACCGACCAGGGCTTCAACCGCGTGGCCCCTGGGCCATGGTTGGGGGGGGGCACCCTGGGGGAGGATGGACAGCTCCAAGGGTGGGAGGTTTCATTGACGTTGGGGCCAGGATTGATGGGATTTTTGGGTTTTTTTGGAGTTTCTTGCTGTCCTGGAATCCCGTGAACACCGTTCGAATCATTTGCCCAAGCTGGTCTTGAAGATTGCCCACATTCTTGGAATAAAGCTGTGTGCAGTGCAATGTGTTGCCACATCAGTGATTGGTCGCATGACCGTCATGACCGCAAGAAATTGCTGATCGAGACCAGAGATGGAAACTGCTGATCATCACCAGAAATGATGACGTTTGGTACCTGCGGATTGCCACACTGCTTGATATTGTTGCCACATTTGTCAAGTTGTTCAATGATCATACGAGTTCGTAAGTGGCTCAACTTTGGAAATCCGCTCAACTAGCAAAACAACATGTCCTGAAAATGGGGTTCAACCTGGTATGCTGGCTCATCATCCACTGCAGCCTGTTTGATTGTCAGGAAGTGTTGCTTCACCTCATTCAATCCTTGATTACGCATCTTGGCGCCACAGCACTGCTGCAAAGAGAGACTTGCATTGAAGTAAGACGAGCCAGTGGTTGGTTGCACCCAGAAGACACAAGCAACCACTCATCAAGGGCACAAATATGTTCAGATAAGATAAGGGGAACCTCATCCAACACAGATCTTTGGTACCTTGCTTGTAGTTACTCAGTTGTTCCAATGTTTTTTCTCTGTTTTTTTCTTCTGATTTTGTTACCCATGTGGAGTTACTTGTATGATGCAGAGAACTGTGCATGTACCCGTGATGTGTGATTGCCAATCGTTTCCACGTGATCTTTGGATGCTTCATGTATGTTGATATCACACGGCTTCGAAAACATCGAGGTCTGGTGACAATTAACACCGTTGGCACCGGTTCATGTCATAATTACTGAACGGTTCTCTTATGTTTTTATCCATGATGTTTGACGTGGGTTGATGATGAAAGGATGAATAGTTTCCACAATTTCATCAATGGATGGTGGTTGCTCGCAGTCGTTTTTCAGAATGCTCCCATGACCATTCAAGATTGATGGCTTCAACCTGCAAGCCACGAGTGTGCCAACTTTTCAGTGGATTCTGAAGCCACCTGTAGCTATACATCCCTTGTAGTTGCCCCAGCACCCATCTGCGTAAGCAACAAACATCACGGCTCAAGCATGGGCTTCCACACCTTCGATTCAACGAAAGAAAGTCAAAGCTGCTCGGGGAGTTGTGGCGGATCACCGCTGATCCTTCCCATTCGAATGGACCCAGCTATGGTTTGGCAGGTTCCTCAGCCCATTGAGCTCAGCCTTCCATTGCTGATCCGCTTTCCACGTGGCACTCGTGCGAGGCAAAGCCTGGATGATGGCATCATCCGCGTGCCCGCGCCCATCATCTCGCGAGTGTATCAGACCTTGTCACGAGGCTTTGTGAATCTTCTGAATGCCAAGAAGATTGTGCCCTGGACCCAGCAAGCGATTCGCGCGGCGGCACCTGCTAGGGTGCAATAAGAGCAACCACTGGTGGAAAAATAGGGGTGAAATAAGCTGGATACTTATGGTTACTGGTTGATTCAATGCTTGATGCCTAAGAATGACTATTGATAACAGGAACCATCAGGTTTCCTTCCCAAGTTGAGTTGCGCATTGGCTTAACTAAAACGATTTCTTCATCTTGGCCTCGACCTGTGTCGACATGGCTTAACCGCTTCACTGTCGCAAGCATCAACTTTGCGCACAAATTGTTTTCTCTAGCACCTTTGCGGGAGCCTAAACAAGACAGAAAATGCTGATTTGAAAACAAAATAACAGTTCCTTTACAATCATTACATAATCATTTCTCAAAATTGGGGGTATGAGTGGTGGGGACCCCCCAAATCATTTAACATTAGTCATTTAGAGCAATAAACCATCCCTTTTCGAGGTTCCCCATTTTGAGAAAGCCCCACATGGTTCGTATAATTAGTGTACCTTCCAGCAATTGGTTGTTTCGCTGATCATTTTGGGATGGAGGGCACCATTTTTAGACAGCAACTTAAGTTAGTTCACAATTAGATGTTTATAAAGAAAGTGTTCAGCTCAGAATGCCAACGCTGAACCAGACATGATGGATCTACGGATTTACTGCCCGAGACGCTGTAGTGCTGCAGGTCTGTTACTTTTGGCCAATGCTAGTGTGGCCAGTGCTAGTGCTTTCCGAACTAGTGCAAGATGAAACCAACATCAACCAGCCAACGTTATCGACGCATTAACAGTGACCACTGGTGAACATCCAGCAACGTGCGAAGCCCTAGGCGGATACGCGATTTCCATTTCCTTTCGCTCAGTTGATCTCGTTCCTGCTGCTCGACTTTGGTGATCAATACTTACTGGCTGGTGGTTGGGAGGGAGCGAGGCCCAGAGCCAGGGGTATCCTTATAGCCGTTTTAAAGGGGAGCCAGGCCAGGAGCTACCAGGAGGTGTTTGGCTCAGAACACCGCCAAGCAGGTGACACTGGGAATTCACCTGGGAATTGCTAAGATCTGAGGTTTTGGTAGAATCCCATTGTTTGGATCCCCCGTAAGCTTGGGCAACCCTTTGGAAAGACAACAAATTCCCAGGTGAACATGGCTGATAGCAGACACACGTTTGATCCTGGTCAATACATGATTGGTCACGGCATGAAACAGCATTTGGTTGGGCAAGGACTCATGGTCACGGTCAATGAACTTAGGGACAGTTTGGTGAGAGTGCGGCATGGAGATGGCATGTTGTACACAATCCATTTTGACATCGAATCCCCTGAGCCAGCAATGGTAGACCTTCTGCGCAGATGGAGAAAAACCTTGGTGGCAGCGATGGCCGTTTCATCTCCCATCAGGATGTTGGGTCTGCAACGCATCAATGATGATACCATGAGGGCCACAGAGGACACTGTGTTCCTGAAGCAGTCAGGGATCATCGAAGCCAAGGAATGGCGCATTGTGGAAACCTATGCAGGTGGCTTTGGAGGTTGGAGTAGAGCAATCGGATTCCTGAATCAAGCCAAGCCAGAAATCCCAATTCGAACAGTAGCAGCAATCGAAAAAGACAAGTACATTGCAGAATACTGGAACCACAACAGTGGTCAGCGACATGGATGTACATGCTTTGAAGGAGATGCTACGAATATCGAAACCTGGATTGATGTTTGCAATGAGGCAGATCCCAATGTGGCTACAATCAGTAGTCCTTGTAAGAGCTTCTCAAGGGCAGGACTTCAAGAAGGATGGACATCACCTGAGGCCTACTGCATGGCAGCCAGTTTGTGGTATGCATGCCAATCTGGCATTCAAGTGGTGATCCTTGAGAATGTGGAGGCGCTTCGCAATTGCAATGAGAACTGGAATGGCTTCCAGGCCATAGCGGATTTCTGCAACTATGCTGTGCTCTCAGAGGTCTGCGTGAACCTGAACTGTCTACACCCTGTGGACAGAGCGAGGGAAATCATTGTTTTGGTGTCCAAGCAACTCCCGGTCGAGAATATGCCAAAGATTGATTTCCCGGCATGGTTTGAGCAAAATGATGTAGGACTGTGGAGTAGCAAGCGATGGGTTGACCCTCCAAGTGAACATGTGCAATCGTTGACCCTGAGTCCTGAAATCATGCTGGAGTACCTCAAACCTGAGAGGATGCCCCATAAAATGAGACATGATATGATGGTAGGTAACCATGAAGAGGCACGACATGTCAGATGCATCCGTTCGCAGTTCCCGGTACCCTCGGGTACCTTGATGGCGGCCTATGGTAGCCAGCATGAAATGCAAGGAAAGGTGCTGGGAAGTCTCCGTCGACTCAA
>VSDK01001861.1:5824-22318 GCA_009767595.1 Symbiodinium kawagutii | reverse complement strand
GGGAACAGGGCATCGCAGCCATGGACGGAGCCGCGAAAGGCGGCTAGTGAGGCGCTCCCTCATGAGCCTCCAACAATTCTGTGCTGATACCAGCCAATGGGCAGCACAGACGGAGCAGCACAAGAAGCAACTGTCAGGCTTCACAGCTGAGACGAAGGCTGGATTCAGTCAGACAGTTGCGGCCTTGCAGACGCAGTCGAACAATGTGGCGTTCTTGTCCTACTCCGTCGCGGAGCAGAGAGAACAGCAGCGCAAGTTCCAGGAAGAAATGCAAGCTGCCATCGCCAAGAGTGTCGAGGAGCAGGTCGCCGCTGAGGCAGGGACAAAGTCAAAAAAACAACAAGTTGTCATCATAACATAACACAGTGTAAATGCACAATGCGCAAACATAGTAAATGCACAATGCACAATAACACATTTTCAAGTTGGTTACATGGCCGGCATTGTTTTTTTTTTGCGGGTGTGAAAGTTAAACATTTACATCATCTATCATTACCACTCCGAACAGCACCTGTAGAGTTTTGACTGCTTGTCGGGTGAGGTGTTTGGCCCCTGAAGAAACCAACAGCTTTTCTAACAGAACCCGTCCGCTTTGATTGCTTGTTAGGTGAAGAAGCGCCTCGCCGAGCAGGCTGCAGCTGGTCAAGCTGCCTCATCTGGCTCGCAGGGTCCAGCCGAAAGCAGCGAGGCGCATTGACCGGTTCAACATATGTGGGCTTTTTTTACTAAGATGTGGGCTAGTGATCTTAGAGGGGAAGCGCTGAACAAGCGTTGGAAGCGCTGAACAAGCGCTGGAAGCGCTGAACAAGCGCTGGAAGCGCTGAGCAAGCGCCAAAGCATGAGCCTAGGTTAATTGATCTTAGAAGGGAAGCGCTGAACAAGCGCTGGAAGCGCTGAGCAAGCGCCAATAAGGTAGTTGTTTCATGTTTCTAGTCTAAGTTTAAAGTTGGACTTTTTCGGTAGACAGTGGCAAGCAGCTTCCGTCCTGAAGATCCTGAACAGCGGCGCAAGATGAAGAGCCAGCCCCTCAAAGAGGACACCGGCAAGAAGGTGGACAAGGGCAAGGACGAGAAGCCCAAGGATGACAAGCCCAAGGACGACAAGGGCAAGAACAAGCGCAAGGATGCGAGCGCTGACAAGCCTTCAAAGAAGGCCAAGAGGTAGAGACGGCCACGGTTTTGCCATTTGCGCACTGGACAGTGTACTACGAAGGTCATAATGCAGAGTAAACAACATGGGTAGCGCAAACAAAAAAACAATAACGACAAAATCATATAGTCAATTCAAGTGAAGATACCCCCAGGAGAACTAATCATCTTAGAGAAACTAGCAAGCAACCATTGTCCATTGTGCAAATTGGCCTGTGCGGCCTGACGTGATCGGCAAGAGCTCTGCAATGAATAGCATTGGATTCAACCAGCTATACAGCACCAAACATATGCTATTAGTTTTCAAAGGTCTACACCTGTGGATGGATAGCAGCAATAAGTCAACTTGTTTCCATTGTAACACAGCTTCAGTGAACCAATATGTTCATGGCAGAGCAAAAGCCAATATGCAGCAGCCTACACCGTCCTACCATGGCTGCCGCAGCGAGGATGAAAAAATCAGTGGTACGCGTTTCAAACCACAGGGTTGTGAGTCTCGCTACTTTCAGGGGTTCATCTTCAGCCTTTCAAACCTGAGCTGCGCCAAGGAACACTGTGGATGAACCATGTGGATGAACCAGGATTTCAGCGCTGCGGCCTCAGAGAAGCGCCACCGGGGGAAGAGGTATAGTCCGCTAGTGTGTCATTAAGTTGTACCGTTTGTCCAACGCAAGAAACCGCTTGTACAGCGCATAGCGCTTGCACAGCGCATGTCAGGGGATAATTTGGGTTTGATTGAGGGCATATGAGCAAACCTTTGCTAACAGCATATTCAGGTTGGAGACTGTTTAAAAAATCATATCACATATCAAGAACAAATTGCTCCTAGCTCGGCCTGGTTCAACGCTAGCATTATAAACAGATCCGCTTGTTCAGCGCTTTAGCGGTTGTGCACCACTCTTTTCAACAACGCTTGTCCAGCGATGATGGTACCCATAAACCATATCTGCACCAATCATGTTCTATGTCGGACCCAGTTTGACTGATAAGCATCTGGAATATATTTACTAGTTGGGACCACCTTTGAATCACAAACATCTGGAAATATTGATGCGGGGTAGCGTGCGTGTGTGTGTGTGTGTCTGTGTGTATGTGTGTTTGCGTGTGCGTGTGTGTGTGTAGTGTGTGTGTGTGTTCATTGCTTGTACCATGAACGCATTGACCAGTATTGAATTCAATACTTGTACAAAACTGGTGCCAGGATCACACATACACACCGGATCTACATCAGTACTTGTGCTGCAAAATGATCAGACATGCATAGTAGGAATGCTGCACATATAAGACTAGTCAGTTTAATCTCACATGCAGTATCACGCAGTAAAATGATTCTAATTACCACACAACACATGGGACCTACATATGTGATGCGCAATGTGTGCGTGCGTGCATGCATGACCCCATGAACACTCAGGGTAAACACACCAGGTGCAGCCGGTGTGATTACTCTGAATGTTGGGCTACAGCTTGTTCAGCGTAGGCTTCCCACATCTCTCAGTGGGTGGTATCTTTGAAAATCACTGGCGCTTGTCCAGCACCCGGTCGCTTTTCAGCGATGCAACCCCTTTGCAAGGGCGTGTGATTTTCAAAGATACCAGGTGTCTCTTTCAACACATTCCCCCAGTGGCAAAACGGATTCCAAAACCTGCAGGTTGCATGCCGGCAACCAAGCGCTTGTACAGCGCAAACCCATCTTTCGATGGTTGGTTGGAATCCGTTTTCCCGACAGCTGACGCGGTCCAGACCAGCACTGAAGTGAAAGAAGATCCACCTGAACACCTCAAGCAGGATGACATGACACTGTAAAAACCGTTGCCTCAAACCTCACTTATCAACCATCTGACTCATTCATCCTAGTTTCTTTTTGGATTACTTTTTTATGGTTATTGTCAGTACTGGTTTCCCCTAGCTTTGACCCAACAACTACAACTCAAGTGTACTCACTGACACTGACTAAAGACTAAGTTTAAATCATGCCGCATTGATTTCAAACTTAGAACATGTTAAAATGACTGTGCTGTTTGAATGCAGCTTGGGAATCCACCCGGCCCTGCAGAATCAGAACTGAGTGCTGCGCTCGGTCTGGCATTTCGCTGGCAGGAGGGTTGAACATGGGAAACCGGAAATAAAACTAATAAAAACTAATTCAATCAAGCGCTTGTTCAACGCACATCGCTTGTTCAGCGCATTGCTCTTGTACAGTGCATTCGAGATTAATCACTACCACTTAGGACAACCACTTAGCACTACTGCGCATGACTCTTCTATCAAAACACCTTTAGGATGAAAGCACCCTGGAGCACTGAAGTGGATTCATTGCAACAGGCACAAACCAGCTTTTTGCTGCAGAAATCCGGGCCTATCACTGAGCTAAGGTCCGCAAGAAATTTCACCCGAGCTCACATTTTTCATATATTTCCGCTCAAAGTTAACATGATTAATCAATCAAGATACACAGGTCACACTTGGATGATCTTGGATGTATGGAGTAGTATGGAGATGATGTTTAATCACCTTTGAAATTTCGATAGTCTTTGATAGTGGCTATATTCAGTGGGTATTCACCCTGCAAGTGGTTTGTCATTTGGTTCACGATGCCTCATGCTGGCCAATACTTTTGATGGCTCGTCCGTGTTAAAGATGGCGGGCAATCCCCTCATCCGGTGACATCCGGTGACCTATGGCATGGCGACCGCCTGGAAAAGATGTTTACATCTTGTGCAACGGTGCTGCGGCTTGGGGATCGCCATCTTTGGAAATTGCTTCGTGGTGTACTCGGTCATGGTGTACTTTACCCAGGTGCTTCCTGAAATCCAAGGTTTTCTCATGCGTCTTTGCATCACCGGAATCTTGGGATTCCTCTTCCTTTGGTGGTCGTATCACTATGTACAGTTGCTTCGCGTGGAACCCGGAAGTCCTCCAACCTTTGATGAAGCCTTGGCAGAAGCAGCTGCTGCTGGCATGGCGCCGCCGGAGCGTTGCAAGCGGTGTGCTTGCGCAAAGTTTGCAGGAACTCACCATTGCAGCCGCTGCAACCGATGTGTGCTGAAGATGGATCATCATTGCAGCCTTACCAACTCGTGCATCGGCTTACGCAACCGTCATCACTTCCATGGAATTCTGCTGGTGCAGCTCTTCGGCCTTCTATTTGTGTTGGTGGTACATGGTTGGCAGCTGCTGGAAGCAGCGCGAAATCTGATGAACAGCCAGCAGCTCCACTGGCGAAGGCTTCCACAACACCTGGTGAACACGTGGTTTCTCGCACTGGGACTTTTCGTGGATATTTTCGCCTTGAGTTTGTGGCACTTGTATTTGACCCTGACGAAACAGAGCACCATAGATGTTTGGGGCCGAATCTTTTGGGATTCCGATGGCAGCGCAGAAAGTGATCTGCCGAAGAAGAGCTCTTGATGCGAAGAAGAGCTCTTGATGCCCGAAAACATCCTGTGGATAGCGATTGCCCACTGATGACGGATCTCTGGATATAGTCTGACATTTTCGGACCCTGTTGGATGACACAAGTGATCGCAAGGCGCACCTTTGGCAGTGGACACTTGGCATCTCCTCGGCAGTTTCGTTTTGGCCAGCGGTGGTATACCTTAGACTTTCTGTATGTGGCGAGGTATTCGTGGTGTCGAAGCAGGATCCCACGCTGGGGATGCCTAAAGCCGTGCTTCGAAGTCCTTGGTTCAAGCGGAGAGATCTGAGAGATCTCATGGCATGGTCGAAACATTGAGGTCTACAACCCGCCAAAGGATGCGGGAAAAACAAGAAGCGCGCCACGATTGCCAGGGTTGATCCCCATCAGTGAGATGAGTGACATTAACAAGGATAAGGATAAAAAAATGCTTAGCCTGTTATCGGATCACAGGTGTCCAGGATGGTACTTGGCCTCGATTTCTCATCCTTGGCACGATGGCGTCCTAGCAACCCCTTGACCAACTTAGCCCGGATAGCTCCAAAGTGAAAGGCCGGGCCCTAGGATTGTCCCTGCCCCTAGGATTTCGCAGCCTTCCAACCCTGGTGTAGCCTTGAATCACTGACAATCCAAGCTGGGGCTCATGGCCTCCCCTGGCGCCATCGCCAGGCTTTGAACCACTGGGATCAGACTGCATTAAGCAACTGGCTGGCCGAGGCGGTAACCGATGCAGAAACGCAGTTTCCCCACGGATTTTTTCGGCATTTTTTAGGGCTTGTCATGGCGCATTGCCAAAGTCCAACGTGTTTTTTTTTAATTGGGGGTATGGGATTTATGTTTTCACTTTTTTGTGTTTGATTTCTTTGTCCTGTTTCATTTTCATTGAAGTCGTAAAGTCACTGAATCTTAGTCTTGCGATGGAGTTTGGGCAAACCACCGATGGCCTCCGTTGAAATCTGGGCTCAAGACAAGCTCTGTTGCTGAAACCCTTGCGGCACAGAACTTCATTTCATTCACTCTCGTGCAGTAGTTCCCCGGCTGCAACTGTAGCCACAGGGGCTTAAGCTTGATGGTTGTCCCTTCCGGAAGCGAGCATTTATGTGGTTGACACTGATGGCGATTTTTATGGTTTGATTGGTTGTGTCTGATGTCAATCCCTTCCTGTCAAACATATAGAGCCCACAGCAACGGGCGGGCGCGTTTAGTATTATGGGCAAGGGAATTGGCTGGTTAGGAGATGTTGGCACTAGGCACCAGCTCCACCTAATGACTCTCTCCAAATCATATCCATCGATATCCCTGGCTATCAGTGGCCTGTCCACACCCATTTTTGTTTGCCAAGACTACTTTGGGCTACATGCTTGTGCGGAGTTTGACTATGCTCGAGGTAGACTCCCTGTGCTTTCATGTTTCCAGCGCTGCTTCTGTTCGGAATGGCACCGACCCAATGCCGATCTGAGGTCATGTCAAGGTTCGTTCCTTGGCGGCAATCCAGCTCGAAGAAATGGTGTGGCCATGGGGTTACCTGAAGCAATCGGCATTGAAATGATTTTTTTGCAGACAAGAGTGGAGCCCACTGTTTATGGGCAACAACCCATCAGCCTGACAAGGCTTGGGTGAGAAGATTGGCTCCAGGCTTGTTCAAGCACGCAAAATATCACCACTAACAAGCTAAGCACCATTAACAACATCCATTGACAACACACAAATTATTCCCGAAGCATAGTGAGCAAATGACGACTCATGGCGATATCCGTGATCACCAAGGCAACCCTGATCGTGACCTCCATATTTATCCTCGCTGTACGTGGCACTCTTTTGGACGAGGCGGGCGGGAGAAGCGCAGTGGAGCATCCAACCCGCTGTCCACGGCATCACCTCCCAGGGCTTGCTGATAGGGGTGCAGCTTACCTGCAGTCATGGGCCCCAGCCAAGCCCTGATCACTGGTGTTTTGGCTGAGGGAAGCCTTATCTTCCAGGTTTTGCTGACCCCTGGCCACCCCTTGAAGGCCAGGAAGTTCCTGGCAGGCTAAGTAGGCGAAAGGCAAGTCCATGATGACAAGCTGGTTCAAGTTGGCTGGAATTTCGGTCCCAAAGATTGTAGGATGACCAGCTGGTATGACTCTAGTATGACCTTCATTCCCCATCAGTAACCAGCTGGTACCAACAGTTTCCGGTTCCGTTCAAAGTGCGAGAGCTCGTTCAGGTCGATGGGCAAAACGTGGTGGATGCGTTGATGTCCTTCGCCCTCTCTGCAGATGATAGTTGCAGCAGGCCGCTAGGGGATATATCATGGATGTCCGATGGCGGTGATCATTGGATGAGCAGCAGTGGTTTCAAATTGTTATGTTCAAACATACCTGGGAATATGACTGATGATCATCATTGATGATCTAATGCATCTGCATGGTTTTTGGGGTGGGGCAACTCACCGCCAACCAGACTTTTTTTGGAGGCAACCATGGGCAGCATAGGGCCCCGCATGGCATGAGATGGGCTTGTGGCCTGTGATCGGCTTGTTCTTTTGCTGTTTGAGAGGATCGTAAAAATCTGGGCGAACGTATGCGAACGTCATGACCATAGAATTTGGAGCAATGTTGCGCATGCTAAGCCAATGGAGAGCATTCTACAACCAATGGCTAAGATTAACTTGCTTCGCCGCACTAGCTTCGCGCGTGCACAGGGCTGACAGAACAGAACTAACAAGTAGAATCTTAGCCATTGTTCAAGTAGAATCTAAGTGCACAGGGCTTTAGAATCTTAGACTTGAAAATTTTGAAGCTCCCTTCTACTATAGAATCTAACAAACATTTTTGGTTATAGAATCTTACTAGCAGGGAGCTCCCTTCTATTTGCCCATTCTCTACTATAGACTTTTAGCTCCCATAGTTATAACTAACATTTGGTTATAGAATCATTCTCTACAAGCTAGAATCTAGCTACTGTAGATTCTCCCTTCTATTTGCTATAGAATCTTAGCCAAGTAGAAGCTCCCTGCCCATCGTGCATTCCCCTGGTTGCCCAGGGAATCTCCCGGAACCGCCTGTGGCCTGGGAGCGCTGCAATCGGCGATGCATGCGCGGAGCTCCAAGGAGAAGCGCCGTGCGTGCTGGGCTTGCGAAGCGGTGACTGGAGGATGGCGGGTCAGCCGCAGTTCACCAGCCAACAACCATGGTTGAACTAACTGGTTTAGCTATAATTATAGGGGAAAACAACTAGCAACTAGCAACTAGCAAGTTAATGATAGGGGAAAACAACTAGCAACTATAGGGGAAACTATCGTTGGCTATCATCCACTAATGGCAAAGAATAGGGGATGATAGCCAACAATAGTAGTGGATGTATGGTCAACCAGCCAACTAATGGTTGAACTAGCTGGTTGAGCTGGTTAATGATAGGGGAAAACAACTAGCAGGGGATATACCAGCATGGCGAGCTGGGTCAAGCAGTTGAGCAGCAATAATGCTGGATGATACCCAAGAAAACTAGTTGGAAAGCGATGGTTAATGAGATGGTGAAGAAGATCCAGTGGGTTCTAGTGGTTTATGAGGGGGATAATGACCAAGTGGTTTATGAGGGGGATAATGACCAAGAAGAATGGTGAATAAGATGGGAAATCATGGCTGATAAGATGGGAAATAATGGTGAATCAGCTGGGAAAGAATGGCTAGTAAGATGGTAAATAGTGGTTTAAAAAAAGATGGACAATCCTGGTGAATCATGAGTGTTGATGAATTCTGATGGAGATTGGAGGGGGATTTGGTTAGTTTACATGGGTCATTGATGGAGATTTCATGATTATTGTCAATTTTTTGGAAGAAACTGATGGACAAGATTCACCATGAATTGGCCATGACTGAATGACCCAAATGGTGATGAATGGATGAAGGCCAATGATGACTGGTGATTTGGTCGGTTCACATGGGTGATTGACGCTTAATGGATGTTATCATCACGACTTATGATGGTTAGGATTTATGATGGCTACTGACGATCCCCACTGTTGACGATGGCCAGCCGTGCCAACATATCCCTAGCACTTCCAGATGATTCACCAGTTCAAACCCTCAGATTTTCGAGCCGCACAGCCACTGCAGGTCACTTGAAGCCAGCACCCCACCACCAGCGCCCCATGATGCCATGGTCCAGGCCATGGTGCCCAGCCCCAGGAGAGATCCTCAGATTCCACCGTTGCGACCATCGATGCCCAGTCCGTCCTCAGCGTGAACGGCTCCACCGCAGATGGCGCAGAGGTCCTAGCAGCACTCGAGCACTTGGGCGAGCACTTGCTGCGACAGCTCCAGGGGGACATTGAAATGGTGAAAGAAAGGTTGGTGGCTTTTAACCATGTGGTTGAGAATGGTTAGAACAAGGGGATAATAATCAACAATGATGTGGTTGAACAACCAGTGAATAGATGTTCATTTTCTGGGACGGCATTGAATGAATGGTTGGATGATGTACTAACCTGGCAATGGATCATTGCAGCCAGATTTCATAGTGAAACCCAGGGAAACACCAATCAATGGCGGATTTTCCGTTGCCAGGTTAGCTTACCAGAGTGTCTATAATCTTCTACTAGGACGGCATTGAATGAATGGTTGGATGATGATTTCACTAATGTACCATTCTGGTCTTGATGGTTCACTGCAGCTGGACAATGACGAAACACTATGAAATAACAGAACAATTTTAGACGTAAAAATGGTTACCCTACTAGCTAAATGGTCAGAACAGCGGTTTCCTGAAGATCAGTGTGGATTTTCCAATCGGCCAAGCCAGTGACATGTTGATGCTTGTGTGCGTGTCCAAAAGTTTCGTTTCGTAGAAACATCTCGCAATGTGAGGCCATCTTTTTGTGATTAAATGATGTTGGATGTGTAACGGCAAGCCGTAGATGGACTAGTATGCTGGGCTGTGAAACATTGTGAAACTATTTCCTGTATTTGTGAACAAGACCTTCTCACAGGTAGCCATCCCTACTTGGGGTGCCTGGGTTGCCTACTATAGAGGTGGCTGGAAGGGTAGGGATTCATGCTCACAAATATCATCAGTCATGCCCGTCATCTTCAACCTTTCCGGTTGGATGATCTACCCTTTAGCGATCAAACCTAGGTCGGAAATCAACCATTCCTGGCTAGGCCAACCATCTACAATGGTGGGTCATCCGGCCAGCTGTCATGCTACCACAGGATAGCTCGTGGATAGAAATTCGCATTTTGATGAATCCAATTCGTGGCAGAAACAATAAACCACCTCCAGTTTGCCTTAAATAGCCAGCAATTTGTACCAAATATTGCAGGTTTGATTGATATGGCTGCGGGTCAAAAGACTGTACCCATGGTGTACCATCATTAACCAGTTCATTCCCCATGATTTTGTTGGTTAAAAACCTCCATGAAGTTGATGGTCAACTGCTTGACCCATCCACGTATGGATCCAACACTACTCTTGGTGGTCCATGGTGCCAGCCATGCCCTGTCCCTCAGGCATTTGATCTTCAAGGACTTCACGCTCAGAGTTTGTTGTGCATGGCATGTCATATGGTGCTGCTTCACTATCTTCACTAAAGAGTGTTGAATCATGTTGAATCATGTTGAATCAAAATATACTGAGAGAAATGGAAATCACCATCCCAATGGACATATGCTGTATATTCACCAGCCGCTGGATATGGCTGGTGACCCCATTTGGCTTGTGCAGCGTCAACATGTAGCTGGATCACGAAAAGTGGCGCGAGCGTGGCGCCAGGACTCCGACTTGCACCTGAACCAGAGCCAGATTGACAAGCTCTTCAACGGGGTAGTGCTTGCCATCGCCAGCGAAGCTGAGCGAAAGAACCAGAACTTGCTGGGACGCAAGGTCCTTCGACTCCTCCGAAAATCCGCCTTGGACGCCTTCAAGGTGCCGATGTCGGTGGGCCATCATGGCACGGTGAACGGTGGGTAATGATATGGTTGGTAATGCTTAATGAGGTAGGAATGGCTGGTGATTGAGTTGGTTGCTGGTTGATGATGTTTCAGGATTATCGTTGTTGAGTATCACCGTTGGGTCTCAATGACTTGAATGACTTGTTGCTGAACATGCTTGATGCCCTTGAGCGGGAAATAGTAACAAGCGTGTCAAGCAACACCAAGACGGGCACCTATCTTCATTCATCCGCTCCACCTTTGCCCTGGTTATGACTTCATCCCAGTGATTCCACCGGTTCCAACGGACATGGCTTGACCCACCCGCACCTTGACAGGTGAAAAATCCCAGTCCCAGATACTTCGAACTTCCATGGCGTGGCTTCTCCTGGGTGGAGGAGGACACCTTGGAACAAGCCCGGGCCTCCATGGCGCTGCCCATCACGGGTGGCTCCATCTTGGTCCTGGCCTTGGTCTCGCTGAACTTTTTCCACCGAACCTTCTCGAGGTCCAAGGACTACCAGGCCCCAGGGAGCGGAGCGCAGCGGAGTTGACGGGCCCTGAGTCCTCCACCACCAGCAGCGCTTGAAATCCGGGGCTCACTGGTATGGCTTTCAACAGCGCCAAGGTGAGGCCAAGGTTGAGTCACTAAGGGTTCGCCCAGCATGCTTGGCACTGGTAACCATCGATAACCATCATGGTAAGCGGTAAAACGATCGCCCGGTCGTGGATGTATTCAACTGCCGCTGATCATTCATGCTTGTCCAATATAGATCCAGCATGGCACCGTTTCATGGCACCGTTATATGCAGCATCGTCGTTAATCATTGTTCAACAGTAGCCACGGTCAGAACAGGCATGTCCTGGCACTGTTAATCATTTTTTACCATCAGCATATAGTGGCTTGATGGACAAAGAAGCTACCTTTGTCGAACTCAAAATCAAAAATCATGATTTTCGATGGTATTAACCTATGAGAACAATAAACACTAATAGTTTGAGAACTAATCATCATCATGAATTAGATTTCAACAGCAACACGCTCCTAGGCTCTTAATAGATTATTCAAGAATTATCAGTTAAGCAATTTAATAATCATTCATTCATTAGTAGTTGATAATGACTAATCAAGTTTAAGCATCAATAAACATGAAACATCGGTAGAATTTTCAGTCTTTGGTCATGAGTTGATACTTGTTAATCATTAACAGTTATCATGCCATTTTCCGTCATCAAAGATAATTATCAACCTTCGATTTATTTCAGATACTACCAAGTACCAATCATCGATATAGTCATCATTTCATGGCTTTTGACTCAGATTGATGATCAGATCTTATCATCATTTCCAATTACTATACCTACCTTAATATGCGTGGTAATCACAGAATGATTTACAAAATCAATATCACCAGCCATTTGAGTATAGAATAATGAATAATCATTTAGAATGTTCATCAGTCATTAACCAACACTCAATATGAATATCAATCATCGTCTATGATAATCGAACATCATTTACAATGATTGTAAAGAACTGATGATTATCAACAATCATTAGTTGTTCATCATCTATGATTATCAATCATCATTTGCAAACACCATCTATGATGATCAATCTATGGTTATTTCCTATGATCAAACCGTCATTTAGAATGAACATGAGTCATTAACCATCACTAATGATCATTAACCATCAACCTTCTGATTCATTAGCCATCCAAGGTTGATCACCAATGATCATTAACCATCAGCCATTAACCATCGTCATTAACCATCACTAATAATGATGATGTGATCATAAACCATTAAACCATCACTAATGATCATCATTGGTCACCCTTCCCCCTTGGTTCGGTGGTCGCCTCCCGGTGGCCAGGAAGCACTTCCCCGGCCGGGTCGAACTTCTCCCGGCTTAGACACCAGCTCCACAGTCACGCCGCCCTTGAGTGCCTTGCTGTGTGGCGTTCGAAACGGGGTCCTTGAAGGGAGGAGCGGTGGCCAGCGACATGACAGGTTTGGTGGATCAACTGGTGAAAAAAAAAGTGATTATGTTGAAAAAAATTGATTATGTTGAAAAAGACCGATTTGTTTCAAAATAATCAAGGCTGGTAATGATTGATGATGGATGGCTTTCAATAGCATTAGTGATCATGATGATTATACAGTGGATTTTAAATGTTAAGAACCACCTAAAGAACCGGAAACCTACAAATTTGTAGGTTCTTGAAAAAAACAGGTTCTTCCAAAAAAAACCTGGTTCTTCCAAAATATAGGTTCTTTACAAAATTGACAAAATTCAATATTACCATCAAGTGTCAACCAGGCACATGATTTCTTGATATCATCACACCTGTTCCTCACCCATGGGCTAATTTTGACTCATCAGAGCTCAAAGTTCCATGATTAATCATCCCTCGCGTTTATCTTTCAATAAAGCATGCGACGTGAGCGTACACGCGCTTTAAATGCATCATGATGACACATGATGAATGAATTTGACACAAAAACGGTCCAGCATAGCAATGCTAGCTTGTTGAACCTTGGTGGCGCACTTTTACCCTGGAAAAGCGACCAAATCGAGTTGAAAAACTCGCTACGTGTCACGTTTCCCCGTGGAGCCAAAAACATCAAAAACCCATAAATTATTTACGGGTTTCTACGGGTTAATTATGGGTTATTTACGGGTTAATTACGGGTTCTTAAAAACCTGGTTTTTCCAAGTTCCCCCAAGTTACGGGTTAATTACGGGTTTCTACGGGTTAATTACGGGTTTCTACGGGTTAATTACGGGTTTTTTTTAGAACCTATTTTTTCCAACCAACAATTCTCAAAAATCAGGTTAGATGGCATTAAGGGACCAATTAAAGGCAGAAAATCCGCAAATTGTTGCAAAGTGTTGCCGTAATACAGCTCCAGGCTACTTGTACTGAGGCCTGGGAACCAAATGCTTCCATTCATTGGGGATGATTGAACCAACATATGGCAGCCAACAAGTATCCAGAAAGGGGCACCATCCAGAAAATGAAAAAACACATCAACATAGTGACCTAATAAGCAAAAAGGGGCATCAACAAGTAAGTAAACATACAAATCAACTATTAAGAATCAAGTCCATCAACATAAAGCAACAAAGCGGTCATCATTACCCCGTAAGTAAAATACCTAGAAATATAATGGTTTTAAAACCAGCTTTTTGGAAGAACCAGGTTCTTCCATGCGATACCTGGAAGAACCAGGTTCTTCCCCAAGAACCTACAAATTTATGGGTTCTAGGTTGTCTAGGCAGCTGGTAATGATTGATGAGCCGTGGTTATCATGATGGTTTTACAGTCGTGGTTAATAACCAGCTAGTATCAACTAAGGATTGATTGTTCAAGATGGTGTGTAATGGTGAATGATATGGCCGCAATCTTTGGTTCTGACGGCGATGGAGAGAGAGAGAGGTTCACCGTAGTTCGTTATAGTGGATAGCATATAGTGGCAGATAGTGTTTGATCATGCCTGGTATGGTTTATCGATCATGGATAGCATTCACCAATGTTTGTTAACCAAGAATGGTTGTTGAGATTGAAGAATCATCAATGTTTAAGGGCTTGGAGTTGCGGGGAATAACCAGTTCCCTGACTTTGAGCCTAGGTCTCTGCAGGAGCAGATCATTGCCGATGGCCGGTCATGGTGACAAAAAAACGAAAGGTGCTGGTGAATAAGTTTGTTCAACAGCAACGGTTGGAATGGTTGGTGACTCAGTGAATCATGAAATGTATTGGTAGTGCTTAGTTTATTGGAATTGATTGCGCTAATAAACAACATGTTGATTTTCCATATTGTTGTTTGATGGGACCAATGGCAGTAACCGATTTCGAACTCATTGGTCGCAAGATATCTATGTTTGCGCGACTGTGTTTTTTTGCTATCAGTTTACCTTTTGTTCATTGGTTGATACTTGTTGGATGATTCACCAATTGCGAATGACCATTGTTGCTAGGCCGCTGGCATGTTTTTTTTAGGTCAACCACTATGAATCAAAGGTGGGTTTTCCATGCAACCAGGTTAGGTCACCAGCTTGTGCCCAACGAGGGCAACTATACTATCCATTTCTCACCATTTACCATCATTCACCATGGTTACAGTGCATGAAGCACCAGGTAGAAGTATCATTTGAACCATGCTTAAGTAGCACTCATTATAATGAGAATGGATAGTATCAACCATTCTCAACTAGAACCAGGTAGAAGGATATCATCCTCAGATTTTTTCGTTGAAGCATCTAAGGTGACAACCTGGAGACCGGCTTCGAGGATCGTGTGGAAGAGGCCTCCACGCTACAAGGTGGGGCCGAACGGTGCCCCTGGGGTCGCAGTTCCCAGGTGCTTGGAGGGCACGGGGTGGCCTGGTGGTGCAGCTGGGCCTGCAGGTAGCGCGCACGATGACTACGCAGCTTCAATCAGCAGTGGTGACGAAGCATCACCACAGCAGGTGAAGAAGGAAGAGGAGGCACATGGCATCACCTGGCACTGTGACCATGGTGGGGTGTAGCCACAAGTTCCCCGAAAATCCGGTGTTCCTGTCGAAGGTTTTTTTTCCAAAGAAGCATTCTGGCAGCCATTCATCATGAAAGAATTGCGACTGATGACATCTATTGACCACCATTCGTAATGACTCCGGCCATGACCAGCCACGCAGCTAGTGACTTTCAGCGATTGCATAGTAATCCGTCCTACGAAAAGACCTGTGCGATTTCGAAGCATTGGAACCCACTAAATCAACCCATCGTCGACCTTTGTCATGAATAATCATGAACCATCATAGTCATGAATCATAGTGAATCGGCGGAAAAAAGGTGCGAGGGGAAAAAATTGTCGACCATAATGACTATAGATGTGACATGATGTGACCATTCACCTTTAACCATCACAAACCACAAGCATTGTGATCATCGGGACCATCACCCTAGGTGAAACTACAAGTTTGATTCGCAGAACCAGTCAGTTTTGATGGCAATTTCTGCCTTTGAAAGTGGGCAGTAGCCATTCATGAGCCAGCATCACTAACTCATTACATAACTTGTCCCAAGCATCAATACCAATACTCACCTTTGAATGCATACTATATTTTGCACATAGTTAGATCAAGATTGATTCATTTACTTTTCCATCATTTGTCATCAGCCATAAGCAACAATCATCAAACAAACATTTACCATCATCGTCCATCAGCCACCATGAGCCATATATTCCACCATCAGTTCCAACCATTACCACTCTAAACCATCATCAATCATCATCCTTAAGCATCACTAAAGGTCACAGACTGCCAACCATCCCTAGCCATGACACCAGCTCCCTGGCTCCCACCACCCCCCTTGGCTTCACCAGGGCACCCCACCAGGGAGGGCCAACGCCTTGCCCGCCGTCCAGTCCAGGTCCGTGCGCCTTTCCTGGCCTTGTTCCGCTTCGCGACGAAGTGGGACACCGGGCGAAGCGGCGATGGGACACCGGTGCTGTCCACGGTTCGCTGGTGCGCTGGTTGTGGTTGCAACCGTCGTTCAACAAACGGAACGGGGATGATGGTCCAATTGATAAGGTCAATAGTTGGTGAACTGAAGGTGGTGATTATTCCCTAAAATGGTTGATAGTTGGTTGAGAAGAGGGGATCATCACCAACTAAAAACGGGGAAACAAGTGGTGGTTTGATTGGCATTTGCTATAGGGCATATTCTAGTGGTTCCTAGGGCATAATCACCAACAATAATGATTGAACCACTATTGGTGATGGTTTGATTGACAAGTTTTCCAAACATACTACCAAATGTTTGGCTGGTTGATGAGCAGTTTTTTCCATAGTGGTTCGACCGCCAACCACTTTGTGATGGGGTAAGCAGGCAGTTAGCATTGCTGATTAATTGTAATCAATGATGGTTCATAGCGATCTTTAGTGATGGTTGACGGTGATGAACTGGTGCAAAATGATGGCTAAAGATAGTTTACTAATAGCGGTTCAGGGGGAGTGAATAGTG
>VSDK01001858.1:103983-162844 GCA_009767595.1 Symbiodinium kawagutii | reverse complement strand
TTATATTTTTTAAATTAAAAATATATTTATATTTATAATAAAATTATTTTAATTTATTTATTAGTTATTAATTATATTATATATTTTATTTCCTTTTAGCGGGTATTTCCCACCGGGTTTCCCAATTCCAGGGTATGGTACCATCGGCTTTACATTGGCATAGGCCAGTGCTGGCTGCCTGGGAAAATCAGATGCTTCAAACATGGTCGAACCATGGACCCGTAACTATGCTGGTTATAAGCAGCTGCAAGGGCTTTCCTGACTGCCAGTAGGTTATAATTTAAGTGGGGCTTGAATTCCCTACTACTAACACTTTCATGCGGTGGATCATCTCTGGGACTTGAGGATATCAAAAGACCCAAGGATTGATGGAAAGAATCTAATCTAATTAGGAATCCCCAATTTGATTTAATTTTTTGGCGTAGTCATGCTTTTTAGGTTAGATTTACTGTATCAATTCGGATCAAATTAATGTTGGTCTATCTTTATTTATAAAGGCATGGGAAAATAAAGGGATGTATTGAAAAAATGAACAATAGACATATTATGTTTTTGGTTGGTGGCTTTAAGCCAATTAATTACTGGACACTGGAGAAAACAGTAAACACACACACATATTTTATATATATATATATATATACATGCAAAAATATGTATATATATAATTATATAGGTTCCATTACTGGTATTAATATTCAGATAGAGGGTGATGTTTTGAGATAATTTCCTATCTTAAAAACCTTATTCAGGAAGAACGGGATGTAAGCAGCCCCGCAGAAGCGATGCTTTCTTTTCCTGGCGGCTTTGCCGCTTTCTTCGAGCACAGTCCGATGGAAATGTGGCCTTCAGGCCTTGAAAAAGGTAAAAGGTGCCCTACGCCGTTAAAAGAGTGAAGTGACCTGCAGCTCACTCAGTGCCTCAGGGGCTATTCTTCCCGTCTATGTTGCAGGAGCTACTTGAAACTAGAGTTTCTTTCCTGCTCTTTGTTCGCAGGAGCTATACGTGAAACATAGGCTTTCCTCAGGCTTCTCACCACTTCAAATGGTGACATCATCCTGGGCGTAGGCAGGGGCTGCATGTTCATCACGCGCATCATGAAGAAGGCCAGGTTTGTGTTTCAATTCGTGATGCTCTTCTTGCTTTGGCTTCGAACAAGAGAGCACGTTGATGATAGCAGTGATGAGCTCAACAATGGCTTCACCAATAATCAGGCCCAGGGCAAGAGAGATAGAGGTGACCATGAGCCCTGCGAAGGTGTTCTCCTGTTCGCCGTTGCTGGGTGGGATGATGGTCTGGAACCACATTCTGGCAATCATTGAGCCAGGGACAAGCTGGTAAACAGCTGGCATGAGCATGGCCCAAATGTTCATAGATTCGGCATAGACGATGGTGTCCAACAACAGGTCCTCCTCTTGTGGCTCCAACTTGATCTCACTGCGAGGATGATTGGGATCCTTCAGTTCCTTGGAATGCTGGTAAATCTTCTTCTCCAGCTCCACCATGTGCTTGTCGTGTTCTCGGCCGATCCCAATGCAGTTGAAGCACTTCACCACCACCGAAATGCAACCTTGGTGGCTTCTAGATCCCTTATATACTGAACATCTTAACTTTTGGGCGGTTATATGGTAAATCCATGTAAATCCATCTACTTAATTCCCCCAGAACTAAACATGAACCCAGCAACCATAGAAAATGTCATCCAGCTTGGAGTCGGTCTCGTCTCTGTGAGCCTTTCGCTGCAAGAGCTGTGCATAGTAAATGGAGTTGATCTTATCCATCATGGCTGAGAGGAAGCAGGCCGTAAGAACACTGGCTGCAGCACCGGCAATGTTGGAAACCATGACATCCAGGTTGTCTTTACTGTCTTGTGCGCGGCTCTGAATGAAGAACCTGGACACCTGACAAGTGCAAAATAGGAAGGACATGCATGCGAGACCACTACTCCCCTGGCTTTAAAACGGGCCTCCAGCACTGATTGATTGCAAGAGTTGCGCAAAACAAGGAATACAAACATCATTATCATTGTACTTTGCCAGGGCATCCAATCGCCTTGCCCGGATGTGCAGTGTCACTAGATTGTAAGAACTGCCATAATTTACCATAGATAATGATCAGCCATAGTCAAGTGGCTTATTAACCGGTAGACTGTCCCACTCACTTGAACTGCCTTGAAGCTCTGGTCTTTCTTGTGTTTGTGTGTGCACGTGCATCTGTACGTCTACTTGACGTTGCATTACGCCACATGCCCGCCCTACTTTTCGCATACCTTGTATCACAAAGGTATTTACCTAGCCGCTTCAAAAGCGGCTGCAAGATTTCCCAGACCTCAAAACGTCGAATAAACAAAAGTAAACATCCATAAAAGTCAACTGAACTCCTAACAAATTCCCATGCTTTCTTTGTCTTGCAGCCTTAGTGAATGGGTGAGGTAGTGCTAACATGACTCTTATCATTTCCAACCACAGCACCCAACACGAAGGAACCAATGGGCCCAATGCGTCCCCGCTACTTTTCTAACAGAAATTACATCCACCAAACTGCAAATCTGCATAGGTTAAAATTCCGTACAAATTCAGGAAAAAAAACATCAAACATGCACTAAAGATCTAGTATAAATCCACTTGGAAAGAAGCTGGAGTTCGAGTGAAAAAACGTGTGGCCTGAGTTGTTCCTAACGTGCAGCAAGTAATGCTGAAGCAGCCACTGTTGAAGCAGCATGGGAAATGAGATGGATTCATTTAATTACAAAATACATACCGATTAGAAATCCATACCTACATAAGCAAATTCTAACAGTCATAACTCTTTGTCCATTTAGATATAGAACTATATTGATACAAACATGCATTTGCACGTATGTGCGTGTGCACGTGCTGTGTCTAACAATGATACTGGAAACACTTGGGGTCAGACTCGGCTGCCTGCCTGAAATTGGACTTCATAACCTGCCAGCCCCACCAACAAGCCACGCCACATCTGCTCCACGCGAAAGCGGTACTGGCCCAGGACGGACAGGGAGCAGGCCAAATAGAGGGGGATACGCCACCACTTCTCACCCAAATCGATCAAACCGCAGTACTCAGACTGGTCCTCCCACACCTGCGCAGGATTTGGGACAGCCAACATCAAGCCCAAAGCGGCCATGACGCATAGCACAAAAGTCTTGATGCTGACGGCCATGAAACGGGTGACTCCGGTCTCCAACTCACCAGCCAAAATCTCCACCAAGCCCACCACAAAGGCAGTGCCATAGAAGAACCAGTACAAAGTCCCCATAAAAATGGAGACCAGGCAGTACTGTCCACCATCGAAACGGTAGAAGAGGCCACCAATGATCCCTGTGAAGAGGCCAACAAAAAGGTCGATCAGCAAGGTGGCTTCCCCCCCCACCCTCAGCAGGCCGTACTCGATCAAGCCTGTGATCAAGCCACAAATTGCAGCCACCCCGGCCTCTTTGTCTCCACCGCCAAAGAAGATCACGGCACAGGTGCAGGACATGGCAGGTAGGACAATCAATCTACCGGGGTAGTCGCGGATGAACAAGCCTGTCTTGGCTGTGTGTTTCCCCTGCTTGGCCTCTTCTTGGAATAGCAAGGCCTCGTGCACGGTGAGGTATCCATTGTACAAGGCCGAGGCGATCCTCATGAACATGTCCTGGAACTCTGAGTCGTAGTCATAGGGGACCTTGCGCTGGAGCTCAAAGTCACCATCCTCCATGAAGAACTTCAACTTGATGACGCCAAGCTCCCAAGTCATGGTGAGCCCCACCATTTCTTGGCACTTCTTCAGGGTCTTGGACGTCAACAAAGTCATGTTCCATGCACGGTGCATCTCCATGGCAGTCTGCATGTTGAAAACGAACAGCAAAGCATACTCCTCATCAAATCTCTCCTTCAAAGCAGTGTAGACCCTGAGCATGTCAGCAGGGAGGTTGCTAGGATTGAAACGTCGCTCGGCAAAGGACACGGTTTTGCGAAGGTTCTCATTTTCCTCCAAATGGCTTTTGCTGCAAACGCGCTTCGGTGTGACTGGTGCTGTCATCACTCCAACTGCCCGCTTAGGATCAGTGCTCTTCTCAGGGTTTGATGCTCGAAAACACTGCGGGCACAAAGAATCATTGCACCACTGTTGACTCTTGACGAGCCTCCCAGCAACCATAGAGGGGGTTGGTGAGGTACCTTCAAAGAATTGACACAACAACAGGAAAAGGACAACTAAAACGATGGGAACTTTGCATGCCAGTCTGCCATGGCTAACAAAGATCCATCCAAGCAAAGCAGCATGTGAACATATGCAAGGGCAAAGCAAACTTCCAAATGCATGCCATGAAAAAACAACATGTGACAGTGGGTTCACCCTGTACCCCTGCTCCCCCTATCATTAACCATTCTTTGGCTGATATTGACCCATAGCCCATAGCCATGCGGCACTCAGTGGAAGGAACTCTCCACACGCAGCTCTAAGTGTCCTGCCGCACACCCTCCCGTCCAGCCTTGGCTCCGCGGTTGCCTTGGAGACAGTGACTCCCATGCTGTGGGTCGAAGCATGGTCAGTGTCACGGTGACTGCTCTGCCAAACAGAAAAAACGGACTCTTCAAGATTTCTCTGTATATATTTAAGTGCATACGCACATATACATACATGCATTTAGAATATAGAAATATCATACATATGTAAATAGAAATATATACACATACATATATATATATATACATACATATATATATATATATATAAATTTATACTCATAAAAATAAATAAATAAATAAATAAATATATATATATATATATCCATACATACATACACACACATATATATATATACATACATATGTATATATAAATATGTATAGGTGTAAACAAAACATGGTTGACTTTTAGTCATGCAATTGCGAATTGTGCTCTTCCAAGTAGTCGGAAAGAGCGCGCTTGAAATACCACACAGCTTAAACCTTTCTGAGTTACCCAGGTCTTGAGACAGTTGCGAGTGGAAGCCAACACGGTTCATTTCAGAGGGGTAGCAGTTGGGTTCTTTCGACTTGTGCCAGTCTGAAACACAAAACCCAATAGGATCCTTTCCAGAAAACCGGCCGGGCATTCATGCCCTTGAAAAATACCTCACAACTTGTGGATCACACTTGATAGGACATTCGCAGCAAAGGAATGCCAAGGCCGTACAAGTACCACGATTTGTGATGGACAGGCAGCAATGCTGAGATAGGCGAAAGGAAAGAAACAAAAAACCATAAATTTAGTGGTAGATTCGGCAAATTACTACATCAAAGCTGGTAGATCCAGCAAAGAATGTACCTTCGATATGCTGAATCACCAGCTATCACCAGTTGCTGGTAATTCACCTTGGGTGGTGGCTGGATCTCTGAATGGAGACCAATTCTGAGGCCCATCAATCTCTTGGGGGTTCATGCCAAGAAAAGTTAAACACACATATAGATATAGATGCATAATTGATATATCTATATATACATATATATATATATATATATCTGTGTGTGTAAATACAAATATTGAAGTTCACATACGAATTGCATCAAAAGTTTTAAAACTTCTAGATGGTCTGCACAAGTCCACTGAGAATCAATATCATTGAGCAATGGCTGATGCTTTGGGACGATAATGTTTAGGTTCGGCTCGATGTTTCTGCCTTCATCAAAGTGTATCTCTCTCTAATTCGTCCAGGATGCCTAGTAGTAGTTAGTCATAGTTAGTAGCTAGTCTCTCAAGTCTTTGGGTCTCTTTCTCTTTTTCCTTCCTCCTTCGCTATGTTCTTTCCCCGTGATTTTTTCATAAATTCCTTCGATTCCGAAATAGCTATCGCACCAGTCAGGCCTCATCGCTCGGAAACGCGATGACCCGCTCCGCGCGTTTCGCTTGCTGAACAGGAAATCAACTGCGGAAAAATCTAGGATTCGTGCAGTCTGATATGATCACGGCTATAGTTTGTCATCCATTGAGTGGTAAAATGGAAACTAAAAACAACTAAAGAAGCGTTGGAACCTGGGGTGGTGGATGGTTGAGCAGCAGGACCTGCTAATCTATGTCATGTAAATCAGGTATCTCTGCATGGTCCAAGGTTCAGGTGGATTAAACCTTCATGAGCTCATTGGTCAATGGTGCAAAGGGTTGATTGATGATTCTTGAAAAATATTTACTATGAATCATTGATTCACCATTGACGGATTCATGATTCAGCCATGGCTGATAGTGCTGCACGTATGATGATTCATGTTTTCATGGGGAAAGGCCTCGTCTTATCTAACATAGAGTTTCTCAATGATTGTCTTCTTACTACCGGGCCCCCGCAAAGAATAACCACATGATGGACTGCACCCCACGATCTCATGAAACCTGAGGACTGTCATCTCTCGACCCCATGTGGCAGGCAACCATCAAAAAATATGCAAACCTGCAAGGGGTTGTGGGCAGAACAAGTGCAGGCTGCCTCCCTTTAACATGCCAGACCCATTGCCTGGAATGCACTTTAATATTCAGCCCTGAGTCGAGCCACTGACTTCGATAGCTCTTGACCGGCGACTTTTGCTTCTATCAACACCTGTCGGATGGTTTCGAGTATCACTGTCCCTCCCTTTTGATTTGGCAGCTTGTTAAAACCTGAAGGATTTCAATGGGAGATCCAGATTCCTCCCATTGCACCATCGATAGGTGGTGATTTGCCTCCCCAAACTGGTGGTTTATTTACAGCTGATCAATAATCAATACCTATAATGCATTTAGAGTGAACACAACGAAGGCATCAACTTTTTTCATCGCTTTCCACGCTTGACAAAATTGTCACTTGAAGCGCGATAGTTGCTTAAAATCAGTCCACGAAATTGAATTGCCGTCCTGCACAGCAAGCGGTGGAGGCAACTCAATGAGAAAACATTGGAATATGGGGGTAACTTCCCGGGCACCTGGCAAATCTTGGTGCAAGTACACCAAGATGGCTGACCCTCCCCAACCGGCGATTCCGCTGGTAGGGTGCCATAGGTGGGGAAGGGTTGGTCAATGGACAAGATTGGATGACAATTAGCCACAACTGATCCACAGTATATTATATTGGCAAGCCTGATATATAGACATGTAAAAGTATCAATATTTTGATATACATATATATATATATATATATGTAAAATATATACATAAAAAAAACATAGATGTATATGCATATAAATATATATAGGTAAAAAATAACAAATACATAAACGTATATGTATATGTAAATTTAATATATATATATATATAAATTAATTTATATTATATATATTACATTCGAGGCAAATCATGAGTGGATAAAACACATGCGGCTAAACCAGCAACGAAACTAAATACGAGACCCCTGCAATGGTGTTCTCTGTGCTTGTCATGGCGCCATGCTGCTAAACCCTGCGCACCAATATCCAGCCCGCTTTTGTATATCCTTCTAATCTGTTCTCATAGTTGATGACCAGTAATGCTTAATTAATTAGTTTTAGTTACTGGTCACTAACTTACTAACCATATCTAACCATATCTAACCATATCTAGCCATATCTAGCCATTACTGTCTTCTCAAACATCAGTGGATACAGCCGCGCTTCTCATAGCTCATCCTGGCCGTCCTCTTCGAGGAGCTGATAAGTCAATGCCGAATTTCCATGGTAGCCCAGGCTCCTGAGCGCCCAAGCGCGCTCCGATGCATCAGCTTCCGGTCACCAGCCGTCTGGTGACTTCAAGTGCTTCGATCTTCGATCCCACTGGCTCCGACTTGCTAGTTGCAACCCGAGAATTCTGATCATGGGTGATGATATGTCCGATCAACAAGTAATAGCAGAAGGCCTGCTGGTAATGATCAACTGATCAAGATTGATCAACCATTCGTGCAGGTTTTGCAGACTGCCCTTTTGCTAACTATGGATTCTTATTTCCTTCACACTGGCCACCTAATACTTATAAGCATAGAAAAGCCACAAGACTAAACCATCAATGTTTGCAGGCCAATCACTTCAAACATGTGTGGTGACGTACGCGATGGGTATCTCACGCCCCTAGTGTAGAGAATACAGAATCGATTCAACAGTATTCATGGAGTGACCAACTGGATAAACATAGGGAAAAACGATCACTCCTCTTACGGATGGTCATTCATTGTGCACCCATTAGCAGCGACAAAAATTCTACAAATCTATTTTCTGAATCCCCTGGATCCCTAAAATGGCACAAGTGCTTGGGCCTCCGTTGGTAAACCATGAGCACGGAAGTTATTTTCCTTACTTCTCTTACCGAGCGTTTTTCATAGGTTATGCACATAGATTTAAACATTTGTGACTGAATAACCAATAAATATACTTGCACTGACATTTTCATATTGAATTGGTTAATATTCATTGGTTATTGACATAATTTAACATATCTATATATATATATGCATATATAGATATATACTTACATTCCTATTCGAAGCGGGATTTACGTTGGTTACTCATGAAGGACTGGCCGGGCACCCGAGCAGAGCGATCGGGAAGATCGAAATCCAGCTCGGCCGCTCGTATCTCTCTCTCTCGCTCTCTCTCTCTCTCTCTCTCTCTCTCCATCCATCGCCCGGTAAGCGAACAGGCGGCTACTTATGGCTATTTTTTTTGCGAGGGTTCCCACGGTTTACCCTACTCATGGCTATCATGAATGGTATTGGTCAAAAGGAAATTTAGATGGTAGGGATGATAGTATCATGGTTAACCATTACTGACCAGTCCCAACGCATGATTTTAATTCGATTTAGTTTGCAATG
This sequence comes from Symbiodinium kawagutii, assembly GCA_009767595.1. Classification (NCBI taxonomy): domain Eukaryota; class Dinophyceae; order Suessiales; family Symbiodiniaceae; genus Symbiodinium; species Symbiodinium kawagutii. The sequence continues at coordinate 154,059 of VSDK01001858.1, read as the reverse complement.
ACAATGATTGGCTACTACTAACCAGTGCAAGTCATATGAATCAGTAGCCATTGCTCCACCAAGCAATGCAAAGGAAGCTGCTTTCATCAACCAACCGTAGAACAGAACATTTAAAGCCACTGCGATTCATCAACAGCCACCAATAACGACGATAAAACCATCTCTAAATGATCGTCACCCACTCCACCACTAACATCCACCATCCCGCTAAAGCATCCCCTGTCCTACAGGCGTCTGTCCACTGAGCAAGGCTCACCTGCGGCACAGCTTGGCTTCCCAAAGGGCCTCGCCATCTATGCGGATCCACTGTTTCTTCCACGCACTTTCTCGCCCCAGGTTGTTGAATTCTTGTTATTTTCCTCCTTGGCTTCTTGCCTCTTCTTGCCTTCTTGTTGTTTCATGAATTTCCTCTCCATTTCCACCTAAGCATCTAGGAAATGATCAAGGATGATGCCAATGTGGGCCAATGAGTCTTTCACATTTTTTCTCACACTGTCGCAACATCTGTTGCCTGTGATCGAGCAGTCATCCCAGTCAGCCACCCTGTAGGCAAAAGAGATGGTCGCCTAGTATTAGGCTGGCAATCTTGACTTCAACCCAATGTATGAGTGAGTCAGAATCGGTAGTCGTGCCGTCTGAGTCAACACTGGCCATGATATCCAGAAAGTAACCGACAATCATCCAAACATCACTAGACACTGCCCGTGGGTAAAATAATAGTGCCCCCTCACAACTGATCGAAATATACAGATCATTACGATGTTGTTTGGGTACTATTCCTGGGTACTGAGTAGTAAAGCCACCAATTGTCTCAACACTACTTATTCAATATATCCCAAACAAAACATCAACGGTATCAATCATAAAAAAACATCATAAGATCCAACACACGTGTCAACACGATTCAATCACAATAATCTACACTTATCACATCATTCCCTCTCTCTCTCTCTCCAATACCATTGGTTTGATCAGTTGTATGTCTTTTCCAAGTAAACACCACTAAAAAACATTAATAATAGTCATAGTAGATATGGAAAGTTGCTTTGATTGAAATCCATTGAGATCTACTCCGGTTGGTGGTTTCAACCCCTGTGAAAAATATTCCGCTCAACCAAGCATCCCAAATTCCAGGGAAAAACATGTTAGAAAAACAGCCAGAAATTGGTGACCAGAGTTGACAAATGTGGCCCTGGTGAGTAATGGCTGGTACTCACGGACATGCAAAACCAACTGTTACTTACTGTGAGTACCAACCGAGCCTGTCAATGAGTCACCAACCAGTTTTGCAATTACGGTTGCTATCAACTGTTTCTGTTCAACCAAGTAACAACGCTCTGTCTTAACCAAGTAACAGCTATCAAGTAACAACTATCAGTCTCAACCAAGTAGCAACTCCCAGTCTCAACCAAGTAACAACGATCAGTCTCTACCAAGCAACAACTATCAGTTTCAACCAAGTAACAACTATGAGTCTCAACCAAGTAACAACTCTCAGTCTCAACCAAGTAACAGCTATCAGAATTAACCAAGTAGCAGCTACACCTGATTATCAGGTAGTTACATCAGTTATCAAACAAATGCCAATTCCTAAGGGTCACTGATAGTTTCGATCAACGAGTTGAAACAACGATCAGTATCAACCAGGTGTCACAACTAAGTGCTGCTATCAACTATTACTATCTGTTGGTGTTTTCCACCCCTATGAACAATATGCTTGTCAACGAACCATTTTCTAGTATCTGCTAGGGGAAACAAAACAAAAATCAAATCAAACCATCAATCAGTAGTTAACCCTTATTGTTGGTATTAGCCTCTATATATGGCTTCAAGCGAAATAAAACCCACGAACCGGCTATTTGATCTTGTTGCTTATCCCTAGTTCACCACAAATCTAACCATAGAAATTCCCATAGAACTTCCCATGGTTTGAACCCAGCACCTACTGACCTTTACAACTGTTACTCGTCGCCTCCGTGGAGTCGGGAGCCATGAGCTGCCACCAATCTTCCATGATGTCACCGGCCTAGGCGACCCCTCATGGGGCCCTGTGATGGTGGTCATGGACGATTGGTTCCTGGTAGGCTCATCGATTTGTCATGGCTACCCTCTGGCAATATTGCAATGGATCATCCACGAGTTGTTGCTGGTTCCCAGGGTTTCTCTATATGGTGATCTTGCGTTGTTAGATCGAGAAAAACATGTTTTAAAAAGGTGGAATAGTAGTGGGACGATGTTCATCACTGTCAATACTATGGCCATGAATGGCAGGTAAATGTGCCTCCCCAATATGAGCACATCCCCTCAGGAACTCTGGTTTAGCGGTGGAACCTGTTTATCTGAGGGATTGAGGGGGGAGGCCTACTTACCCTACTTTGTGCTTTCAAGAAAGTCCAAGCGTGCAACAAGATCGGCATAAGATGGCATCGTCAATTTTGATGGTTGTGCACCCTCCAAAAGCCACCGGTGTACATCTAAATCAAAGGGTACGGGCTTAAATGAGGACTTTATGGATAACAGGTTTTGCATGAAATAACGACATCAAATGTTTCTAACGATGGGTACGGTTCACTAGCCACGATCAATGATTGCATGATTGAGCTGCAAATAGAGTTCATTGTAACTAGCTCGGATGTGTGAAAACAACAAATAATGAATCACCGTAGCTATCCAAAATTCAGTAAATAATATCACATGAGGCGTACTTCGGCATACTATTCTGAAAACACATGTGCACAAAGCAATACAGTACGGCAAATGCATACTAAGTAAACATTACAAACACATTATGTCGATAGACATGACAAGCACGCAGATCTGTAATGACAAAAAGGATTTACGGTGGCGCATATATAAATAAATATACTGGTAATTCATTGATATATCAACTACGAAATAAATACATACATATATATATATATATACATATACAAATATTGTGTGAAAGGGCCCCCCACATTTCAGTACGAGGATGTACTACATCCATTTTCACAAGCAAATGTGAAGTACTAAATCCCACATCAGCATAGAATCGCAGTAAAAAATGAAAAAACAGCTTGTATGAGACGGTGCCGTCCTCGACCATATTCCCAGGCCCCAGCAAATATCGTAGTTTCTTACTGCTACACGGTAGCCACCGAGTTTTAGCGGAACAAGTCCAGTGCTATCTACTGTAACTTTTGTGGGATGGCTGCAACGAGTTATATACTTGATGACAGTTGTTCCACTACCCTCAACCATTTGCAAAGACCTTCTCAGCACTGAAAGTTATCAAAAACTACAGTAATCCCTTACCGCCTTCGCGTCTTGCAAATGCTTGCTACATACATCCCAAATGGCGCAAACCCAATCGTCTGGATGGTGCAACTGCCTGCGAAAGCGATGAATTCGCGCAGATTTTCCAGCTTCATTTCACTTATTGGATATGTTGCTCCCTGTTCCCCCCCTTGGTTCTTTTTGTTTTAGTGCAGGCCTAATGAGCTGCGATTCCCACGCCGACGGCGTGAATCGAATTCACAGATCCAGCATTACAAATCCTGTCCTCGCTTCCAGGAGGATCTCCGGGTCGCTGGAAGGACATATCATTCTTTCTTTAGAACACATCTAAAGGATGTGTTCTTTCCTTACTCTTTCCTTCTTTAGATTTGTAAAAACACATCATGATGCGATGAGATGATTCTATGTTCAGTGTCACCGATCAAAATGGTTGATACGACTTGAGCCCTGATCACTCCAGGCTGTGTCGCTGGGTCGCATGTCGGTTCGGCATTAAATGCGATTCTTCGACTTTGGCTCATTTCTCGAGCACTGTCGCTACAATGTGGTGCCCGCAAGTCACAGACTGGTTGATGATCCTGATAACTTACAGTCTTATACCCTACGCATCTCAATGACTATATACATATTGTAAGTATATAAATATATATGTATATATGTATATATGTATAAATGTATAAATGTATATATATATATATACTCGGGGCTAATCACATAGCACTTAGTAAACATACCCCATGTAAGCAAAACCTATGTCATCAACAAAGTCACCTTTGCCAGTTCTGGCCTATGTCATCAGGGACGTGCTGCCAAATCGAAATTTTGTAGATCACCCTGCTCTGTTGGGTAACGCTTATTAAGCCAATTGAATCACTGCAGAAGCCGTCGGCTCATCATCGCCAAAGTCACAGGCTTTGGGAACAGCGCTTGGCTGTGTTTTGCAGAGCTTTTGTTTTTTGTTTTTCTAATCTTGGTTGCCCTTTGGGATCTGGAGATGGCATTTGGAGCTTTAGTCCTGTGTCATGTGGTATCTTGAGTGGTGTGGTTGCGAGTTGGTGGTGATTTCGTGGATGATGAGATAGGACTTAAGGACACAAACCTATGTCACTGGAGGCCACTATTCCTATGTCATCAGACCCTAGTATAAGAGAAATACAGATAATACATGACTGTCAATGGAGGTCACCCTAGTGGCCTCAAGGCACCGCATTCTATGCTGAAAGTAAAAAATGGCGGAAACACATCACTCGCGGACATGTTTGGAGGCGGCATTTCTCCTGCACACAGCAATTCAGATCAGTGCAAAGGGCCAGGATTTTTCCATTCGTATAGGTGATGTCTTGCTTAGAGTCTGCGATGATGCATGAAACTCTACAAGCAAATTGGCTTTTGGAGGAATTTGGCCTCCCCTTGGCCTGAGTTGAAGGCTCCCCTCTTGTGAACTTTGTAGTGACTGACGGGTTAAGCTAATTTGAAATAGCAGCCGTTCAATGTTAGGAGGAGCTGATCATTTCTGATGAAGGGGCACGTTAAAGATTCGCATTCGGGGTTGATCAGGTCATGCTTTCCGATCAACATCAATTGAGCGGCTAACCAAACAGCGACTTCCCACAGTCGTTTCCGACGAAGGCTCAATTGCCGTGGTCACAACTGGCAGGAACTTCCTTTCCTATTGCTGAAACTGCTTTTTCTCTCTTTGGTTGCTTCCATCTGATGTCGCGTATACCCCTCATTTATTTTATTTCTGCCTTCAATGCGCAACGATGAAAACGAAACAAGTGTATTCTTCCAAGTTATATCAAATTATTGATCAAAGAAGATCAAACATATCATATTTTGCCGGCTCTTGGTCAGCCGGGTGTTGCTGCCATCTATTTGATGTTGTTGTCCCTTGTCCACAATGAAAGCACCTCAGCAATGGATGATCCATGGCAAGAAACCGACTGAAATTCCGCCACAGCTTGTCTTTCACCAAAAATCATAAACGTGGTGTACTAAGGAACTTGCGATAGTATACATAGTACTGACATTTCTGGAATCTTCCCTGGGATACCTGTTGGTTGTTCATAGCCACAAACCAAGCATCACTGACCCTGTGAGTTCAACGCCTTCCATCTTTACCACCCGCATAGGTATAGTGGACACTATAGACCAACATACGCCAACCATTCGATATCTGACACTGCTCATAGCTCTTCACCGTCTAGGCCTAGGTAAGTGATTTCTTGCTGCCCCGCTGGACCGCCTCTGGCGCTTTTCATGTCGCTTGATGTAGTTCGGATAGAGCCTCTCAGCAGATCCATGAGGAAGAGTTCATACGAGTTGATCAAACAAATGTGCAAATCATACATATCAAAAGCTTAAAACCACAATTTACATTTTAAAACAAAAAAAATACAACAGAAAAAACACGTAACAGTATATAATACATAGATTAAAAAACCAATGAATTTGTACATTAAAATAAATAAATAAATAAATACATATATATATATATATAAATATATAAATATATAGATAGTATACATGTATAAATGTATGGTAATTTTCATCGTGTCCTTTGGAAGCACAGATAAATATAAATATGAATATGAAAAAACAAATGCATATATATATATAAATAAATAAGTACACACACACATATATATATACATATATTCATGTAAAATGATTTCAAGCAACAGTGGCTCAAGTTTTGATCAAACCATTCTGTCAACCTGAAGCTGTTGATCCAGAATGAGTCGACCAAAAAATCACCAAAGTTCTGCAATTCAATTAATTATGCATGATGTGCAACACCATCATCGACATTCAGTCCAGCTTAACTGATTCTGTCCAACAAAATGCATGCCTCACAATTGGGCACTATCCCTACGAAACGTGATTTTCTTTCCGTGCTTTCAGCGTACACCCATGTTTGGGCACAAGGACAAGCAGCCTCTTAAGTTCATGATCTCCTCAACAACGATGGGTCGAAATCGTTAAGTGCAAGCTTTGGCTGTGGTGGTGATCGATTTTTCATCTTGAAAGGATCAAACGCAAACATTCAATGCAGGCGCCCATGAATTGAGCATTGCCAACGAGGATGGTTGGAAGTTGGTTCTGCTGGGTGATGAAGATTCTGAACATCGGTTGGAACAATGCCCCATCCTCCAGGCAGTCGAAGGAGCCAATGTAAGTTGAAGACACTAAAATTCAAAACTCATACATGCATGTGCATGTAGATAAAAAACACATGCTATTCTCTACTATAACCAAACTGGCACCCAGTCCGTCTGCCCGGCAGCGGCACCTCTGACACCGTGTCCCTACGAGTAGCCTGTTCTCGAAGAGGAGCTCCCGAATCTGCTCATTTGCGGGGCTCCTGAAAATGCTCCTGACTGGCGTAAAATTTTGGAGCCTGGCAAGGGGACGCCCAAGAAATACATAGATTATACCAGAGACATCCTGGAACCGTGGGAAGCCACCATGTCTCTGATAGTTGTAGTTGTTGGTTAAATCCCAGTTGTATGACGACTTCCACCAGTGCAAGGTACAACATGCAAAAGCCAAAAGAACAGAAAATGTTGCAGCCAGCAACTGCTTGTATAACAATGTGATTCTCACCTATTTATAGCGACCTATTCGACGATTACCAAGCAGGCGCCCACGTGTTCCATGAATTTGGGTCCCCATTTGCCGTGACCGAATGCCTTGGGCTTGGCTTGACCACCCAGGACTCCACTGGAAACTCAGAGGAGAGCTGTCGAGGTGAGGAAGGTTGGACCCGAACCATCCTGTCTTGGGCTCACCACTCACCATGGCTCCCCCCAGAACAGCCTGAACTCCACATTGCAACCAGCAGTGGCGGTCTCCGCAAGATTGACCGGACCGATCGGAGGAATAAATCCAGCTGGTACTCATCAAGTCCGTCGCGCAATTTGTTATAAGCCTGGTGGACTACCATTAGCAGTAGTGCTATGGGTATCACAATGATGCTATAGCTGGCACACCAGTGTTCACAATACATCACCAATATATGCACTATAGTACATTAGCCATTTCACCAAGAAGAACCAACCGGTGCCGCAAGATGATCCTGGCGTAGCTGCGAAGTGGCCGATTAAAACCTCCCCGCTTACCCTCCCCAAAAAGAGTCTAGATTCCCAAGCAAACTAGGGAGGGCTAGACCATTCCCTCAGAAACAAGGACCAAGGAGGTTATGTTGAGCCAAGCCGTACGCTGTAGCAAGTGTGGCTCCCCAGCTGCATATCTGATGCCAGAACTGGGAGTTGTAGTGTGCCCCAATGTACCCCATAATAAGCAACTTTGCTCATGACTTTGCACCTAGGAAGTGCTATGTGCTCCCTGAATCCCAGCCACCTTTGAGTCCCGGATAGCATTTCCCAGGAGAACCATGGGTCACGCACAAGTCAACTCCTTACGCGGCCATTTCCATAGCGGGTGCCCAATGAGGTGGCTCATGGTTGAGTGCGGGGCTTATCACCTTTCATGCCCAAAGACTGCAGCCTAGATATCTTATGCCATGGCCCTCCAGGTATCACGGACGCTCTGCAACCAAAAGTCTTCACTGGGATCTTCCTTGATGAATGACTAAACCTTTCGATGACCAGAACTCGCTTTGTTGTCTTCCTTGGCTCACCAATCAAGACAACGAAGCACAGCAAAAGTGTGATGCCAAACCTTTGGCACTTCTGGATGTGAAGTCCCAAGCACAAACCATCTCATTGAGCAGGTAAAAAATCTTAGAACACGACTACCACACACCCGCGCACACACACACACAGTGATAAACAAGTTGCAAAACCTGCACAGCCAAATGGCATTTCAATATATTTCACATTGCCCTTTGCCCAAGCAAGTGCTTCCATGGGCTGGTTGCGAGGTGTGCCAATATGTTGCCCCGTGATTGTTTGCCCCAAGGACTTGCCCACCTCTCAAGGAAAGCAAAAGAGAAAACACATAAAATATGCATATTGGATTACTTTGAATATGCAGCATGCATCAGCATGCCTCAGCATGTATCCCTGTAATGCATACACATAAAACGCCATCTCTCTCTAGCATCTGAATCTACGTGAAACCCTCTTCGGTTGGGTAAAACAAATAGCATTCCTCCACAGTTCAGCAGGATCAATGATTTCCACCGTCTTTCGGAAAAAGGTTGCTTTTGTGATAGCCATGGCCAACGGGTCAGGTCCGGCTTCAAAATCCGCTGGGAAAGCAACCAAGATTCAAATGAACGGCAGCACAAGCATGCGACTCCTCAAACTGTGTCACTTCAACAATAGCCTGGCAGAGTTGTTGAACTAAGTTGAGCGTCATGGAAAAACCTTTGAACATATCCCTGTGGAATCGTCCACTATCCACGGAGGGTAGGCCCCACTTTTTGCTGGCAAGCCCCGTATTTTCGGGATACAGGCACGGTCGTTTTTGCTTGCTCCTGTCTGAAAAGGTGTGTACAGCATACAAAACATTGAAAAGCTGCCCGGGTAGTTTGCTACGAGCCGCTCCCAAAGAGAATGAACAATTTCAATAGTAGATGCAATAGTACAATCATATACAATCACTTTAGTCAAATCCTTCGCTACCTCCAGACTGCCCAATCATGTGTCACACTTGGGAATTTCCAGGTGTGTCCATGAATTGGATCCACTGCTGCAAAGTGAGCGACAGCACCAAACTTGTGACCAATTTCAAGCAATCTGAATCAATTGTGACGCTGTCCAAAACTTGCGATCCAAAAGCGTGCATCTTTCTGTGTCTTTTTCCTGCGTCACTTTGACCACTTTATCTAAACTGCCAGGCCTAACCAACCATCCAACCAACCAACCAGCCAACCAACCAATTTGATCACTGCATGGCCTCATCTTCCTCCAAGTTTACGCCAAAGTTCAGGAAGCCGCCCGTACAGCCGGCTACGCAACGCGTTGTCTGATCACGCAGGTGGAAGATTATCGTGTCCTGAGGTGCGCCACAGGGGGCAAATCTCACCACCATGACACGGTGTAACAGCCGAATCCTACCAAACAAAATCAAACAAAACGAATCTATGTCAATTTCTGAAAGATTCTGGCTGTGATCGGCAAGGCCTTTTTTTTTCTTGGGATGGTGACCGAATGGTGGAACATCTGCGCCGTACTTTCACGTCAAACCCATTCCCTGGACTCGAGCCAAAGATTTGCCAGATTTGATTCCCCCACCCTTCAGAGGCAAGTACCCTTTTGTTCGCCCCAACCCCTGTTTCCCAAGTATTGCATCCATGTCATATTATTGCAGCATCTCCCAATTAGCAAAGCTGTTTGCACAAAAAATGCATGAAAGGTCATGAAAACGCAAACTCGTGTGGATTGCAGTTTTGACAAAATATGTCAGATCAAAGTGAGCCTTCATCAAAATGAACGGATGACAGTGTGACAGCATATCTTCACGGCAGCAGTTGTATGATGTTGAATGTAAGAAGAGAAAGTGAGGATAGCTGAAGTGATGGTTAATAGCTTCAACTTACGGAACATCACCATTCATTAGCTACATATTGCTCTACTTAATGTTACATGTTCATAGCTATATATATTGGCAGTGATGGATTTTGATGACAACAAGAACCAATGATGGGTCAATTCCAATCAGAATATAGAAAGGTGTTCATGTATATAAATACATGCATATATTGAAATTGTTTTTTGGTCACCTACTACTAGCCACTATCTGATTGTAAACACTATCAGTTCCATGATCAACCATGTTTAACCATCATCTAACAATTGCAAACGTTAAAACACCAATCTTCTGACAATTTCCAACCAGGGTTAGTGTAACATCCACAAGAGCAAACACATGACTATCAACCATGACTTGGAATTAAAAATGATGACTGGTTGGTGGTTTCAACCCCCATGAAGAATATTAGTCAACCAACCATTTGTTAATCATTACTTAGGAAAATAAAACACGTGAATCAATGCGAATCAAACCACCAAGCAGATGAACCCAAAGATGAACCCACTGACGAAGCACAGCAGAGCCTGGCAGAGCCTGGCAAAGCCTGATCTCCGAGTGGATTCCTCCTTCCCGGAGCGAGGCGAGCATCCACCGACTTGGCCGTGGTCATTGCTTCGATGCGTTGGACAGCCCCCAAAGGGCGCCGCTCCTGGTCTCCCAAGCAGTGACTGAGAATGGAAAGCTTTGATCAACAGTAGATTGGTAAGGGCCGATTCATCAGATTTCATCAGATTTCATCAGATCCATTGATCGATCAAGAGTAGATGATTGGGTATGATTGGTTGATCAGGATCTATTCATCAAATCAAGAACAGGTCGCTGAACTCTGTTGGATGCACCCATTGATCTGGGTTCAGTGGTATGCTTCAAACTGATTGGGTGATAACGGCTGATTCATGATTCTTAATCGTGGATGAACAGTGGCGGAATGATATACAAGTGTTGATTGATAGCGTTGATGAATCATGGTTAATTGAGCTCAATCAATCATGGTTGGTTTATAGCGAGGATTGAGAGTCTAGGTGAAGAAAGGCAATGTAATCCGATCAACTACTATCAACACCCAACAAATCCCGGTTTCATGGGGAACCTTCACGCTTCGGGTCTAATCTTCAGGATGAGCGTTGCCTCAGAAATGTTGACTCTCTGCTGATTGGAAATTGACTGCTTGCAGCTCAGCCACGATTCGGCCGGAATATAAACTAACAATGGAATGGTAGGTTCATATTCATCGACCACCCTGAATTTTACCATGAATATAGTTTGTGATTTACATTGATTTACTATTAGATCCGAGGGGTATGATTGCAAAGCTCAAATGGCCTGAACGTTCAAATCAAACAGCTGGACCTTGCAGCTTTAATGATTTTAATGATTGTGGCCTCTAGAACTGTAGAAACTTCTTGGGGACTGCTCTTAGCAGTTGTGCCAAAAACAAAATCATCCCATGCTCCAGGGCACAACAAGAGGTCATAAAATGAACTGTTACATTGAGAAACTAAGGATGAGATTTTTCGGGCATCTTGCGATCCGTCACTGATATCCTGGTATTGCTTGGAAGTTGTTCTGGGCGCTGGCTTGCTGGTGCCATGCCAACCAAGGGTCGAAGACCCAAGCAGGGACGAAGCCACACTCCAGGGTTGAAGGACGTTTGCAAAAGCGCCATTCTCGACGACCTGGGGAATTGCTGCAGCAATGAAGTGACTCCCTGCACCGTATGTGCGCAGAGCCGAACATGAAGGGAGAGAAAACAGTTGATCAATCGATCTAAATGTTGATCTAATTGGTACACCTCTATTGTTGAATTCTATTTTCCTGTCTACTGTTTCTATCTTCTGTCTACCTATCTACCTATCAAAGGTTGTCTAATTACATAGATGCCTATGCATCTGCAAATCTGTATGGCTAAAATATCTGCCAAAATATTTCATCTGTCCGTCAACCTTTCAGCCTATGTATGCTATGCATCATCAGCCGATGGAAGTTTGAAATCCGATTAAGGGAAAATTGGAGCAGTCAGTGAGCCATCAAATTGCGGAGAAAATCAAAGATGTGTGTGCGCGTGCATGACTGATAGAAATCGCTTGAATGCTTCGTGTTTTTCCCTAGTTTTGTGCTCCAATCTGCTCCAGGATGGTCGTAAATGTAGGCTCATACAACAGGCAAGTTCGTGAAAACATAAAGCAACAATTGCATGAGAAGCGCATCTGCAAGTCAAAAAACGAGCGCGTTGAGGGACTTTTGGAAGAGCACGTCTGCAAAAAGTGCATCGCACCATGGCATGTCGAGAAGCAAATTTGCAACTTAAAATCGCCAAAAACTGGGGTGGTCGCGAAGTTTCCGATTACAAGATGGTCAAAACATGCACGGCACTATGACAAGAAGCACATGTGCAAGTCCAAATTGCCCCAAACTGCGGGTCTTTGCAACGTTTTGATGTCTCACTAGCGGCGGCGCAGCATCACCACCAAATGAATTATCATCATCATCATCATCATCATCATCATCATCAGCAGCAGCAGCAGCAGCAGCAGCAGCATCACCCACCATCCATCCATCCATCCATCCATCCATCCATCCATCCATCCATCCATCCATCCATCCATCCATCCATTATTCGATATCAATCAGGCAATCAATCAATCAATCAGTCAGTCAGTCAATAATCAACCAACGAGCCAATGAAGCAATCAACAACCAATCGAGCAATCGATCAGTCAATCAGTCAGTCAGTCAGTCGGTCATTCAATCGAGCAATTGTCAATCAATTCAATCAAATCCATCAATTAACCATTGTCAACCATTTTTTGTCGGGGCTTTCAATCAATCAATCAAATCAAATCAAATCAAATCAAATCAATTAATCAAACAATCAGTCAGTCAACCATTCAATGAAATCAAATCCTATCCAAATCCAATGCAATCAGTCAATAAATCCACGAATCAAATCAATAATCAATAATCAATAATCAAAAAGCAATGATCAATAATCAATTGTCATCAAGATCGTCGTCATGCTGAATCATCAATTCTCAGCCATGATCATCAACAACGCGTCAGTTATACATCATCCTCTTATCATCAACGCATCATGATGTAATCTACAATCATCAATCACCAATCATCCAAACCATCACCTCATCTTAACTGACCCGGCACAGGTGACCTCTTCTGGAAACTTCCGCCACCACCTTGTGCAATCAATATGTTTCTATTGTCCATCTGTCTCCCGATCTGCCTGTCTATGTTGATCCATGTGTTACGATTTTATTCCGTCTATCGGGTTTGAAATATCAATAAACCACCCCCAACTGTACCATAAACATTGCATATATCCTCTAATCATTCTGGTTGGTGGCCGAACCGCCCCTCTGAAAAATATCAATCAAACATAGTCAACCGACTATTTGTTAATCATTACTAGGGAAAATAAAACATGTGAATCAAACCACCGGCCAGCAATGCATTTCATCGAACAGCAGGCTGGAGCAGCTTCTCTACCCCGTCCGCCTCCGTAGTCCAACAAACATTCTCGGGCTCGGCATGGCATCAGCCCGTCTGGGGGCATGTCCTGGCGTCCACGGATTGAAAATGCCCACGGTATTATATTCCATGTACATGCATGTATGGTATATTACTTCCCTACATTTGGATCATTTCATGGGTTCCGGGTTCATGTAAACAAATTTTCTATACATGGAGCATCTGGGATATCAGTGCTCCTGGGGCTCTGCTGACTACCGATTCCCTCAGCACAAACACCGCAAGCATGGACGATTCATGGCACATCGTAGCATCCCTTCGATGCCTGTTTGAAGGGCAGCGCCAAACAGAAAAGCATCCCAGAAAAATATCAAAAAATAACATGATAGGAAGGAATGGGTCAGCGGTCAGTTCGCATCTGCGAAAAACATGTTCGCTGAAGGCACGGTTTTACAAGCGTCCGGCTGGCGATCGCCTGGATTTGCATTTGATGGGCATTCGAGATGGTAAACTCCACCACCAATCCCAATCCGGACTTGCCGGGGCTTGCCCCGCAAACCATTCAAAGTCACTCCACTTCATTATGCACGTATCTACCAGCCCGGCTGCTGTTACAAATGCTGACAGAATCTGAACGTGACCAAGAGAATATATCACCAACTTCCTACGCTGGAAATTTCAGGTGAGCCACCATATCAAAAACATGGGAGGGACAGGTCCTACTCTATCAAGGTAGGCTTTGAAAATCAAATGTTGATTGCGAACGCGCTGCACGTTTCAAAGAAATGTTTCAGTTTCTTGGCAACAATCCGGAGTGTGGCAAGCCAGGGCCAAATTGCATCCGTTCTTGACATGATTTTTTTTTCCATCGCCATCCTTGACAGTTTGGACGACCGGCCGGTATCTGCTGCTGTCCTCTGGAATTTCAAAGGCCTCATAAACCAGTCGATATTCGAAGTCCTTAGAGTGCATGAATCAACTTCCTGGCTTTCGCTTGGGTTTTGGCAATATGTGATTTTGTGAATACACACGCAAAATCGCACGTATATATATTGTGTGAATTTCCTCGGATCATTTCTCAATCCAAGTCCATGAGCAGGGCCACGCAATGCGACACACACACACAAACACACACACACACACACAAACACACACACACATACACACAGCATCTACATGCTACCATCAAAGGGCAGGGCCTTCCTTGATTTAGCAAATAAAACGTTCTGGATTGCAAACTCAAGGTTGCAAACTACCATTGCACTACCAGTTGGCCATAACACAAAGCAACAACAACAAACCAGCAGCAGCAACTACAACAAACCCAACATACCGACAAAGCAGCAGCAACAACGAACTACCACGACAGGTATCCTCATGCAATAAGCAAAAGACAACAACATCACTACTCCCTTAGACCCCCCGGGTGGCAAAAAATGTACCGTACAACTTTGTTCCTCTAAGACCTGAGTTTTGAGACTTCGGAGTTTCTTTACATACCGCCTATCAATAGCCAAGATCGCAGTATCTTAATGAGAGCCAAAAATGTACAAAACATTTCTTGGTTGTGTGCACAAAGATGTATTCCAGGCCCAAAATTTTGAGGTACATTTTCTCCCCCCCAAGACGGTGGGTATAGTGGTAGGTGACGGTAGGTGGTTAGTGGTGGATGATCGGATTGATTGGGGTTAGGACCGATCTAGTCTTGGGGTGGTTGATGAGTGGCAATTGATTGGTTGGTAGTTGATGATTGGTAGTTGATTGGCCGGCCCAAAATTGCATTCCAGGCCCCCCCTTCACCAAAACATTCAGAACCTGTAACAATATTACATTTTCTCCCCCCTCCCCCCCCAAAAATTCTTAGTTTTGCCATTGACTTGGTGAGGGGGTTGGGGGAAGAAAAGTAATATCTATTTCTGCTGTATGCTTGCTGAATTATTACTTTTATTCCCCCCCTGCGCTAGCTCCATCTGCCGATCTTCGAGGGCTATCTTGGAAAAAAAATGTACAATACATCTTTTGCCACCCTAGGGGTGTTTGGTTCCCTAAGGCGGTGGTGATACAACAACGACAACGAACACAACGAAGAAAACAAACAAAACAAACAAAACGAACAACAACACCGCCCACCTACTCACCCACGTATCAAAACAGCGAAGTCTCAGATACTTACCTACCAAGAAGTCAACAAGTTCACAACCTGGAAGTTCCACCCGAGTTCAACCCTGGAGTTCACTCTGGGCAGCAGAAGTCTTTTCCTCAGTGTGGCCTTGGGCCAAAGTTGAAGTATGGCTCACGTGTGCGAAGTGTGGGAGTCCAGTATCATCTCGACATGCTCCCTTGAAGTCTTGCCACAGCAGAGACTTCACACTGTAGACCCTGAACGCTATGAAATGCAATTTCTGCTTGTACGAAGTACCAGGGATTACGCAAAAGCCATCTTGAAGCGCTTAACCAAGTGTCGTTGAAGTTGGCTGCCTCTTCTCATAGAGTAAAATTTCTGTACAACTGAAGTCTCTGAAATTTCGAAGTGCTATGACAAGCGAACCTGAATCTGTCTGCGTAAAAGAAATATCTTCTATGAAGTGGTCAAGATTCAGCGACGTTGAAGTGAATCGATCAATCGCCAAGTGAAAGAAAGAAAACTACGCTCAACACGAAGTTGTTGAAGTTGCCAGTGTGGTGACAAACAAAGTTCTGCACTTACCAAAAGGAATTGAACTAGCCAGCAAAGTAGCGGAAGTGCTTCACAGAAATCTCTCAAGTGAGATTGCTCCTCGAAGCTCACCTGGACGTAAAGACAGGGATGAACCTAGCCCTAACCATTGAAGTCTCCGATCCAGTCTCTGTTCGGAAGTGGCTATATTGCTATCCTGGATATTGGTGGCGAACTTCCTCTCATCTCGTTCGAGGAGTCTTCTGAAGTGCCTGATGCAGTAGTCAGCCTTCTCTTCTAACGAAGTTGCTTCACTGAAGACTGCAAAGTATTAGAGAAATCAAGCTGCCCATGCTGCCAGAAATACGCTGGAGAGACAGAAGCTCTGAAGTACACAGAGTCTTTGAGAAGACTGCGGCGCTTTTTGGCTTCGCTAGTTCAAATTTCCAGATCGAAGTCCAGCTCAGCTTTGAATCCACAGAGGTCGAGACTAAAGCTCCAGTGAACGAAGTTCCACTTACTGATTGCGATCAGCAAGTTCTGTGGGCTTACTGGATGTCTGCTACGAAGTCAATGAACCACTGTTGATTCAAAAACAAAACTTTCTGGCGAAGCTTTCGCCTTTCTCCACTTCCGCCCAACAGAAATGCATCCAGCGAAGTAGTACTAGTTCACATTGAAAAAGTTCATGTCGAAGTAGCCAAGAAAATCTCCCCACGCAATTTGAAGTTTCGAAGGCCGTTCAGAGTCCATGTAAACATGGCAGTGAAGTGAAGTGAAAACGTGGCAAACAAAAAACGTGAAGTGAAAAACAGAAGCGGAACTGACGTCTCACTTTCTGCCGCGAAAACGAAGTGAAGCGACTACCCATGGCTAACTACCCGGCACTTGGTGAACCGTGCCTATAATACCAAGAAGTGATTAAAAGTTTGGGGGAGCTTTGGGCGAAGTACCGAAGAAACAGCGTCCACCACCAACAAACAAAACCGAACCAAAACAACCAAAGAAAGTATTTGACACTTATAGGTATATACACGTGAAGTATCTGAACATGTGTAAGCGCCATACAGGTGAAGTATTCTCTGTACAAGATCAAGATCTGTTTGAAGTTCTGTACTTCTGTCATGCCTTTAGGCAGAAACTAAAAGTTACGACATGTGTGAAGGATCTTCACAGTGCTCGACCCATGGGAAATGTGATCCCGAGGGTAGCCAGGTGTCTGTGGAGTACATCCTTGGTGATGTACTTCGTCATCACATCGGAAGTGTTCAAAGTTCCAAGTACTTTCTTGATTGCCATGATGCCTGAAGTTACAAGTTCTTGAATGCACAAAAACCGAAGTTGAACATGCTTGGGTTTCGGAGGTTCCGAAAGGCGTTGCCATCAATTTGCCTGCCGTGCTGTCGGTGTGAAATTTGATTTTGACCTTGCGCGCATTTTGGGATTCGAAAAGAAGTGACCTAACAAATAGGCTTTCGCTTGCCCCTAGACCTATCGCATACAGTTCAGCTTCTCCACTTGAAGTCGCTACTGTCTGCTGTGTCCTACTTTTGTAAAGCGACCAAAGAACCCAGAAAATACAGCGCCATTCCTGATGTACTGCGCCAAGTTGCAACACAACCGGCCCAGTCTGAATCTACGTAGCAATCTATGTCAGAAGAAATCTGCCTTGAGTGTGGAATCACATTCGGACGAAGTTGCAGAACCGCTGGCTTTGCGCCGGCGAGGTGCCCTACTAAAGTCTTCATCTTACAAAAGTGGTCCTGAGTGGGAGCAACCAGTCCGGTGGAAAGTTCCTGAGTCGCAAGCTGAATGTCCGGTCGGACGCTACTTAACCACAGAAGTTGTCAGACGATCCTTCTGTACAGCTTGTGGCCCTCTTTCGAGAGAAGCTTTTCCGACTCAATCATTTTGGGAAATGAATCCGACTAGCGTCGCAGCAGGTTTACAAGTTGCCATGTCAAGTTGTTCAAGCATCTTATCAATGTATGAAATCGGCATCGGCATCTCAATGGCGTCATCACGTCGCGCGATTGTTCTGCTGAGGAGGTTGACGCAAACGCAACTGCTTCTGAAGTTCTGCGAACAAAAACTCGCAAGATCCTTGCGGACCAAACAAAAGCAAGTCATCAACGTAACACAGCATGTACACCTCTGGTGCTTCATGGCAGTACAAGTTTGAATCGGATTTCAACCGACGAAAACCAAGTGAAGTTGCGACACTCACAAAGTGTTGCTGCCACATCTCCGGACTTTGTTTCAAACCGTGCGTCGCTCGACGAAGTTTCCACAACACATCACCGTTAGGGTAGTACTCAACAGGAGGAATTCAAGCTTGTTCCTGTCAAAGGGGGGCGCTGTTTGCAATCGGGTGTACAAGGTTTTACCTGGATCCGTGTCCTTTGCTGCCTTGTTCTGGCCATTGACAGAACCTGGCATTGCGCTAGCTACTAGCTCAAAATCTTTTCTTGGATGGTTGTTCTTTCCTGCCGTGCCCGCTGCTGTTGCTATTGGCAAAGCATGGCGATGTGTGAGAACCGTCCTTGGATCTATGTCTTTTGCGCCGCTGTTCTGGCCATTGGCACATAATGAATGCTCTACTTTGTTGTCATGAGCGCTCTATTTGTCGTCATGGCCGCATACATTTTTCACTACGAAGAATGTGGGCCCTTTGACAAGTGTCCATGTCACAGGATTTGGGGGATTGGCGTTGGGGAGCCAATTGAATGTGGGGATCACTCGAAATTTATGCTTATTTAAGACTTTAGCTGACATGTGTTTGGTGAAAAAATATTATTCTAAACATGGGGAACTGGCATTGATGACATGCCCCAACCACAAGGCTGAGAGAACACATGTTTGCTTCAAACCATGTGTCAGTGCCACATTCCTTTCGTTTGTGAATGATGCCGCAAATCGCCCGCTGGCCTTTTTGGATTAATGCCTCGCTTTTTTTCCAGTTGAGCTGCGTTGCGACGCGTGGTTGGATCTAACGCAGCTGCTTTTTGCGATGTGCATGGTCAGCAGTTTGATGGGAGACTTTGTCGCACGTGGTTGTGTTTTGTCCACTGTTTGGTTCGAATCCTTTTGGTCAACCGTTTTCTGCAATCAGTGAGCGCATGGTTCGAAGCGATGCCTGACCCACATGGAACCACCATCTGCCCAGAAGTCATGCTGCAAGCGAAGTCCAGTTGTTGGATCCAGGTCAAACATGGATTGGTGAAGAATTTGTTTCACTGTCTCCATGTTGTCACCGGCCAGCGCAAGTTTTGACTGCAAAGACTGAGAGAAGTCAGGAAGAAAGTCTCGAAAACTTACTTTCTTCTGACCAGAAGTCTCAAGGCTCAACTTGGGCTTTGGTTCTGAAATGCTTGTGCTGGCAGGCTTTGCTGACACAACCTTTGGCACTGGATGCGTCGACTGCTTGCCTGTCAGTCTGCTGGAAGGATACGGTGAAATCAAAACGAACTCAATCCTTCCTTTCCAGAACTTGTCCAAGGCTCTCTTGGGATCTCCTGAAATTCTCCAGTTGTCTTCTATGATTTGTTCACTTTGGCCTTCGAAGGTCACAAAGGTTCTTCGAAGTTCAGCCAACTTGTCAAGCGCAACCGGTCTGTCTGAAGTACCCTCAGGGGTAAGCAAGTTCTTCCTAGGTCTGATATGGTACCTGATCAAAGTGTGCCTATTTGAATCATAATGCCAACGATCACAAGGTAGAAGTGTTGGTCTTTGGTTTGAAGTGCTCATGGAAAGTAACACAAACAGCTTCGAAGTTGTTCTTCTCAAAAGGTTGAATTGTGGGCTGCATGAACAGAAGTGAACCATGTCTGTGAAATGGCATGGATTGTCCATTGGGACATTTCACGCACACCTGCTTTTCAGAAAATTCAACCGTGTAACCCTGAACCAGAAGTCGTCCAACCGAAACAAGGGGATAATCAATGTCAGTGACACAGAAGTGAAGGTAACACTCAACATCACCTGCCTTCAGTCCTACAAGTTTCCTGCCATAGCATGGAGTGGACGACCTGTCACGCTACGAAGTGGGGGCTTGGAACCATTGATGGGAAGTAGAGGCCACTCCGGGGCGAAGTTCTTTGGGTGACAGTGTGCAGCAGCACCGCTGTCAAACAAAATCCATGAAGCGTCAACAGCTGATGAAACAACCAAATGCTGATCCATCAAGAAATCTGAAAACCCGGGAAGTGAGAGATGAGAAAGTCCTACACTCTCCAAACTTGAGAAGTTGGTCAAATCATCAACATGATGTTGGGGATTCCCTGAAGTGGAAACTGGTCCAACCAAGGCTGAAATTCCTACTCCAAAAATGTTCCAAGTGAGCGCTGCAAACATCATTGCTGAAGTTGCGTTCTTAGCAGTACCAGCTGCCATTCTGGGACTCTGTGAACGCTGAAGTTCTGGTGGCTCAGCAACTGTTGCTGAGACCTGAGATGAGGTGCCCTGGCTTCCTGAGCCAGTGGCTGAAGCTTCAGTCACCTGAACCGAAGTAGCTTCCTGCGTCAATGCCGGCACCGAAGTACCCTGAGCGCTGGACCCATTCCAGGAAGTCCAGGGCTGGTCCCAAGACCAGTCATCCCCATATCCTACGTTACCTGCGAAATAATCATCACTCCATGAGCCATCATACTCACCGAAGTAAGTAGGGTCATTCACTGAAGTCCATGTCCATTCATCAGTCCAATCATCAGTCCATGAAGTCTCATGCCATGGATTCTCACCTTGATTCCTTGACGTGCCTTCAACTGCGTGGATTCTACTGGCTCTACACTCACTCTCACGAGAAGTGCGACCTGGGTTTCCACAAGCATAGCACACAACCGAAGTAGAGCTACCTTTTTGACTTGCCTTTACCTTTTCCTTTCGTCGAAGTGAACGGCACTTG
Organism: Symbiodinium kawagutii; assembly: GCA_009767595.1. Lineage (NCBI taxonomy): Eukaryota > Dinophyceae > Suessiales > Symbiodiniaceae > Symbiodinium > Symbiodinium kawagutii. Next base: position 133,240 of record VSDK01001858.1, on the reverse strand, counting down.
TTTTCCTTTTCCTTTGCCTTTGTAACCTTTGAAGTCCTTTCCTTTTCCTTTTCCTTTGTTGTAACCGGTCTTACCTTTCATGAAGTACCAATGGTTGAAGTTTGACTTTCCTTTTCCTTTCAGTGCTCCTATGTCCATTGGGCCCGAAATGTCCGGAACATTCAAGATGTGCTTTCGTGTTGATGTTTCCAGCATTCAATTGAAGATGTTGCTGAAGTGGTCGCGTCATTTTGTTCATCACTATTGCCACAAGTATGCTGTCGGGAAGTGCTTGTCCTGTCTGCTGCTCCTACTTGTTCTTTGTCGTTTCCCATGCGTTGAAGTCCTGTTCAAACGTGTGGGTGCTGAACTTCCAATCCAACATCTTCGTGAGAAGTGACACGTGTCTACTGGCTTCTGGCAAAGGGAAGCGATGGTGAAGTAATCTCCATGTTTCAAATCCATTTCCGACTGCGTTCTGGCGAACCAGAATTCTGGTTGATCCGGCACACAGGTTTGCAAGGGGATAGTGAAGTTTCCTACTCAAAGCAATCAGCTGTCGAAGTTCATCAGCATTCGGCGCGCCAGTTTGGAAGAAAGCATCTACAATCTCTACGTCTGAAGTAGCTGGCCTATCCATGAAATCCAAAACAGTTGGTTGAAACATGGCTATGTATGTCCCGAGGTTCCATTCCCATTCTTCGGGGTCACGAGGTTCACCTGAGAAGTGTGCAGGGAGTGGCAACTTGAGTCGACCGAAGTCTCCTTGAATTTCAGCCATGATCAACGAGAGGCCTGTACTCCCTGTCGTTGCAGGGCTCCGCTACCATATCAAAACAGCGAAGTCTCAGATACTTCCCTGCCAAGAAGTCAAGAAGTTCACAACCTCGAAGTTCCACCCGAGCTCAACCCTGGAATTCACTCTGAGCAGCAGAAGTCTTTTCCTCAGTATGGCCTTGAGCCAAAGTTGAAATATGGCTCAAGAGTGTGAAGTGTGGGAGTGCAGTATCATCTTGACACCACCCGCCCAGCCACCCACCAACCAACCAAGCAAGCAAACAAACCAAACCAACAACAACAACAACAACAACAACAACAACAAGAAGAAGAAGAAGAAGAAGAAGAAGAAGAAGAAGAAGAACAAGAACAAGAAGAACAAGAACAAGAAGAACAAGAACAAGAAGAACAAGAACAAGAAGAACAAGAACAAGAACAAGACAACAAGAACAACAAGAACTAGAAGAAGAACAAGAACAAGAACAAGAACAAGAACAAGAACAAGAACAAGAACAACAACAACAACAACAACAACAACAACAACAACAACAACAACAACAGCAACAGCAACAGCAACAGCAACAGCAACAGCAACAGCAACAGCAACAGCATTCACAATGCAAATGCAAAGCATCCAGCAATGCTTGCAATACCTCACAACCATGCATTCAGTGGCCAGCAGCACCCAACAGCCAGGGCAAATGGGAGGTTCAAATTCCATTCTGATCCTACAATTTGGCTCAGTATCCATAGCTGCCGGTAGAGTGAGGCAGTGAGGACTAATTACTCAATTGACGTTGTCAACGTCGAATATCACATTCCATGCATGGGAATCAGGACCTTTCATGCTCTCCCAATGAGCTTACACTACATGACTTCGCGGATTCCGGAGGAAAAAAGGAACAACACAAGCTTCTTAGCATGGGCTGTAAGCTTCGGCACTGCTCCTGCTCCAGGACTTGAAACAGCAAAAACAGCAACACTTCTGGCGATCCAATGGCAACGGTCACAGCGGCACCCCATGGCGCTTTGGCCGCTGCGGAACAAACACCAAGAGTAACACAGGAGTGACAGGGCCGACCAAAAATGGCTAAAATATTGAAAAACACAGAACTAGTTTTACTTTCCTTCCTCGATTTGGTCCAAGGGACCCTTGTGCTGGTCTGATCTTGGCCCTGGCCCTCAGGCTCGATGGCTTCCAGCTCCGTCTCATCCTCCATCAAAGCCTTGTAGAATGGCTCCTCGCAATGGAAAATGAGAGGCAATGTGGTGAGCCTCCAAACATATGCGATCCTATCATCCAAAAATCATTCTTCGGGTTGTGCCTAGCACATGTATCAATTCTACCTGTCGATAATGCTTGATCGCGGTATGGCCAGGCCAAACCTGCTACCACCGTCACAGGCGACTCCTGGAGGTCCAAGAAGACACCGATGCCTTTGATACGGAGATGTTTGAAGTTAGACGATTGCGTCCCGGCATCGTCCTTGGTAGCACAACCAAGAAACCTTGGGGCCTTGCCCCTGGGGTCTGAAAAAGTGGGCACCGATGTCCAAAAACCATCTTGATTGCCACTTGGGTGATGAACATGGCAAAATTCATTATTTTTCAATGATACTCAAACGGAGCCCCCAAAAACAAAACGTGCATAGAAGTTCAGAGGCGCCTTGGACTTTCTTAATCTTTTCTTGCGCTTATTTTTTGCCTTGAGACCCAACCCCTGTGCCAATTGGTCAATGCCAATTGAAGGTGCAAGAAAGAGCTGCCAGCTGCCAAGGTCAACAAATTCATGAACAGCTTGGATTCAATATGATCTGCAGTCATCACATTCAAATCATTCAATGTCCGAATCGCATGTGCTTCTATGTGGGTCTTGGAGCATCATGCGCGGTGCGCCCCAGGGTGGTATACCCCGTGGTACCAATCTGCTGGGTGAGCGCCGCTCCAGTCGTCCAAGTGTCACAGCGTTTCCGAAGTTGTGACAGGATCTGCGGCCAGGAATCCAAAGAGTCCAATGGTCTTGGGTGTGGGAACCATGGGGAACATAAGGGTAAGTTATGGGGAAAATGACCTGATCACACAAACCTGGGGAAAATGGGTGAGAAATATGGGCAACTGAAGCAGTTTTGTTGTGCTTGAAAATGAGCTTCAAATTCCCACAAAAATGGAGATACAGTAAAAGGAATATCCAGAGTGAGCTGGTATCCAGACACCTGATGAGATCCAAAGATTCATGGACTGCAATTGTAGACAGGCACCACCTGACAAAAAGAAAGACTGGCCTACTCAAGAACGAACAACCGCGGTCATTCGATGCCATCAACTTGTTCGAAGCTGTCGGGCATGATGCATCATGATACAAGGAATGCCTGAACCGGTGCCCGCCATGCTGCTGCAACAGCGTCTCACCTCTTCACCAGTGTCCAAATCCAAGGCCGGAAAGCGCTCTTGCCGCTGGCGGCCGGTTTTCGGGTCGGCAAAGAAAATATTCAGCATCTTCTTTTCCACCATGCGCGCGAGGGGTGCGGGCATGGCAACGATTAAACAGCACTGAATGCTGATCTTGGTCGTCTCCCTATAGGTTTAACATCGCAATGTTCCAAGATTATACCATTCCAGCACCAATAAACAATTACTGTACATAATTGGTGGTTTCTTGACATGGGGGACCCCCAAAAGCGGTGGGTTTACTACTATAATGAACTATAATGGTTATCCAACATTGGATGATTTAGGGGGTTCGGTAATTTGAGAAACACCCAATCAGCAAGCTGTGAAGCATGCAGCATACCGTTGCGGCTTACGCAAAAATGGAGCGGGGAAGGCCGGCAACACACAGTGGGCGGCTGTCATTCCATGCAGTGAGGCTACTCAAAGGGAACAACGTGTTTTCCACAAGAAGGTTTGGACATGGAATTCCACATAGTTCTTAAAAAAACATACACGTCACTAGCGTCATGAGATCGTTCCTCATGCGAGCAAACTATGGTTCCATTGGACATTTGGATGCTTCGAATCCACCAGGTAGTTACCGCCTGGAATTTCATGGACACATTCCAGGCAACCATGGCATTAATTCTCACCATGCAACACGCACACACACACACACGTTGCTGATGCTTCAAGCGCCATCATCTACCTCTATGTTCAACAATCCTTCCCATTCCCTCCCAGCAACATTTCAAAACTCATCTGGCTTTCTGGGTGCCAGACAATGCTTCGCATGAAACCGATGAAATCCTATGGCCAAGCTGTTGTTCGCAAAAAGCAATTCCAAAAGAAGTGGACAGAAAACACAACATACTATTGCACAAACACAAACTTGAACAGTCCGTCTGCAATGATGGCTGATTCGCTGATTTACCGGTCATAAATCGTATCCATGCAATTTGCGGGTTGAATAGCACTGACCGACGGCTGTGTGCGAAACTGTTCAAATGCCCTTGTGCATAGATGGCTCGCTCTCAAAACTGGCGGGCCCTCAATAGATCACCCACTACATTACATCCACTGCCATTTGGTCAGGGCACTCCCCTTTCAAAGGGCTCTAAGGATACCCCTGGCTCCTGAGCTCCCTCCCAACCACCAGCCAGTAGTGGCTGATAGTGAGGGGATCATGTTTAGAATCCCCTATGTCAAATAATGATATTCTGCCTGTGGGTGAATTCCTTGTTCCCTGCTTTCCACACTCCCAACACGTTGGTGAGGGCCGATGTTATGACAAGATCTGCTCCTCCTCTAGTCTTGTGCAGGTCCCGAATGTTGTGCGCTGGACTCCGGCGTTTGTATCAAGCTATTGCGCACCAGAGTTGACAAAGGGTGCAAAATGAAGATATAAAAACCCGCCAAATATATGTGTCACAAAAGCTGCCAAACCATCACATCATATTTCAAACTAATGTGATAAGAAAAAGTACGAACGTGGCACTTTCTGCCTAGAATGGACTCTTTTTCCCCACCTGTCAGGTGAGGGTTGTTAGATTTTATCAGAGCTGACTGCTCCTCCTCCTCGTCCTCCTCCTCGTCCTCCTCCTTCTCCTCCTCGTCCTCCTCCTTCTCCTTCTCCTCGCCGGACCTCAACCACGACCATGCACGACTAGTGGTCGCTGCCGGACCTCAACCACGACAGGCCAAGCCTAGTGGTCGCTGCCGGACCTCAACCACGACAGGCCACGCCCAGTGGTCGCTGCCGGACCTCAACCACGACCATCCGCGCTCAGTGGTCGCTGCCGGACCTCAACCGGGAGAAAAGAATGTCAGAAAAAATGTCAGAAGAAATGTCAGGAAGAATGTCAGAAAGAATGTCAGAAGAAATGTCAGAAGAGATGTCAGAAAGAATGTCAAAAGATATGCCAGAAAGAATGCCAGAGAGAATGGCAAAAGATATGCCAGGATAAAATGTCAGAAGAAATGTCAGGATAGAATGTCAGAAGAAATGTCAGAAGAGATGTCAGAAAGAATGTCAAAAGATATGCCAGAAAGAATGCCAGAGAGAATGGCAAAAGATATGCCAGGATAAAATGTCAGAAGAAATGTCAGGATAGAATGTCAGAAGAAATGTCAGAAGAGATGTCAGAAAGAATGTCAAAAGATATGCCAGAAAGAATGCCAGAGAGAATGGCAAAAGATATGCCAGGATAAAATGTCAGAAGAAATGTCAGGATAGAATGTCAGAAGAAATGTCAGAAGAGATGTCAGAAAGAATGTCAAAAGATATGCCAGAAAGAATGTCAGAGAGAATGTCAAAAGATATGCCAGAAAGAATGTCAGAAGAGATTTCGGAGAGAAGGTCAGAAAAAATGTCATCCTAAATGTCGGAGAGAATGTCAAACAAAAGTGGAGTCAACAAGCGGTGTTGAAATGACATGGTGGGGATCACTCGAAGTAAAGTAATTGATCTGCCTCAAACTTGTTGGCTTGACATTGCTTGACGTTAACTCTGCTTGTCACAAGGCCCACAATTGGGGTCAAGATTCCTCACATAATTCTATAAAGCTTTTGAAGGTACCCTGAGCTGCCGTGGGGTAATGTGGCTTGGAAATCTCCGGTGATATCTACGGCGTAGTGTCTCAACATTGCAGAGAAATTTCTGGTGGCTGAATGCTGCGTGGTTCGTAAGCATCTTTTTATCTTAAGGTTTGGCAGGTGGCGGCCGTGACCGACAACAAAGTCAATACCGGCGCCTAACACAGCCTAACACTTTGTTTTTACATTTTTGTGGGCTTGACCACGTCAATTCTGGAGATGCTAAGCCAAAATTGGTCCCGTATATACTTGTTTTGTACCGCAAGAGCAGGTATGTACTTGCAGTATATTTCCCCGGGGCTTAACATGGTCAAACTTACATAAATTCAGATTCCCAAGCACTCCATGCATGATAGGTTTTACCTACATTTGACCAATTTTAACCATGTATAAGTATAAATATATCGGGCATGGAGTGTGTGGGATTTCAAAGAGTCCGCATCTATCTTATTTAACCAACGTTTGTCACACGATACCTGTCACAGAAAATGTGCCACATTCATTTCAGGCAAGATGTCAGATCATACTATGCTTCCCTCCCCCCACTTTCAACCTACGTCACACAGTAGGTCAAAGAAAAAAAAGTCAGGCACACACACACACACACACATGGCAGAAAATGTGTAAAACAAAATGCCAAATACAATAGAACATTGGTATATGTACATTGGTCAAACATGTATGTCATGTGAACATCCACCCGGCCCCACCTTCTCCCCTAAGTAGCATCAACATGGTTTGCAAGTGCAAGCCTTTTTTTGAGCATCCTACCCCATTCCCCACGTAGCATCAACATCAGAACTAAGGCCACGTGCCTGGGCATTGAGCCGCGAAGTTACGACGAAAGGCTCCAGCTTCTTCCAAAGGGCCTCGCAACGGGCCTCCTGGTAACGGGGGAGCTCCTAGACATGACAACACATCATTGTAGACACAACAGCTGGTTCATATACTTAAGCAATGCCATCCAATGCCATCTACTACTATGGTGACATGCTAACTAGTATCTAATAAATTAGGTAATGCAGATATAGAAACTATACTGTATACTGTAGTTGGGTGGATGATTGGCCAAGTCATTGGGGGGCCAACTGCAGGGAAATGGCAGCTGGATAGTTGTCGTAGAATAGCTGATGCACCGCGGGCCCACTTGCACCAGTTGTGCCCTATCTTGTACCGTATGTGAAAAACTTGTTTCTCAGAAACATTAAAAAACCCATGTATGTTCCCACTTTTTGGTAGCTGGATCACTTGTGGTGGATGCATCGATTCTGATTCACAAATGCTTGGCAAATCTACAGCGGAGGAAGTCCATGCTTCAGTAGATGACTGACCTGCTGGCGCATTATTTTTTGCAGCATCTTTGGCATCGACTTACCGCTTGCCAATTCATGGGATCAAAAGATTGCCATTCTTGGCCGGGGTGTCCAAACGCTTGTGAGCTCATACAAAGCATCAACCCCTGTACAACGCCAACCCTCAGGACGTGGTCAGGACATGCCAGATCATGTCCGGACACCTCGTCTTCACCAGCACTCGTCTTGCAAGCAACTAAGGCTCCGTCCTGTGTTAAAGTATCGTTGCTTGCAAGGTAGCCTCGGTGCGGGAGAACGTGGGAGAACCAGATCCAGCATCGCCTGATCTGAACATTCAAATGGTGGGTTTGGGGGCAACAAGCGATGGCCGCTGAATGTTTCCCAGGGGTCGGCAGGCATATCCACAAAGACGTACACTACTTCCTGCTAAGTAGGGTAGTTATATGCTAAAGATCTCAAGAAGCTCGTATCTCAAAGTAATGAAGCAGTTCGTTTTTCCCCTCAAAGGATAAATATTCTGCATGTTCGAGATCGCTTAGCTCGATGTTTGTACAAGACCATCGAAATCGTCCAACATGGTGGTGCTGAAGACGTGTCGCATTCTGCGCAGGTTGCGAAGTGGCTGATGTGGTACGGAGGCAGCCAGACTGCTTGGTTGTAGAATGTTGTAGAAAGCCATTACCAACAGGGGGCTCTTCAAAAACCGCCCCGCCAAGATGAGGAACTCTCATGCTTGCCCCTGGAAACCCCGACTTCAATGTTGCCAGCTACAAACATATATGGCGTTTTTTTCTGAAGGCTGGTTGGGACGACGCTGCGCAACCAACATTGAACTCGGGGAGGTGTCCAAGGCAATACAAACAAATGTTGCGCATGTGACACATGTGTTTTTGTTGGAGGTGCAGAGCACATCGAGAGGAACTTGACCCACTTGACACAGGATGTGCCACATGATTTTATTGGCTGCAAAGATCACACTATAGACTATAGTCATAGTCACGGCTTTATATGCTTTATGCAAGAATGCGTTTGGAGACACGCACCGCTTTCATGGGAAAATGTTGCTGCAAGAAACATCACAGTGTGCTGGTACAGTTCCCGTCTTATTTGATCCTTAGCTGACCTGAATTGCCAAGGTCACCAGCATGAAATGTTTTACATAAAGCAGCGGCACAATTCAAATTCCCGCCTTCTTCAAACAACTGCGACTTCTTCCATCATCGAAGCTTACAATTAGGATGGTTGCCGTATTGCTGTCCACCATGCTTTGCACGCGAGCAATAGATATATAACTGACCCTGTGCCATCGCGCTCACCATGTGAATCTCACCGGGGCAAGATACGATAGGCCACTTCCACCCCTGGTTCATCAAGCCTGGCAAAGATTTGGAGACCGACACTTAAATGAAAATTCCACCGATGCCCAACTCGTCTGACCATCAATACCCCAACAATTAGATGATAGTGCATTGGCTCATGATGACTCATCATGCCTTACAATGGCTGATTAGTCATGGGTTAGGATGAACCACATTTTCTTCTCTGACGGTGGGCAGTAGGGTCCCAGGCTATCCCAAATTTCCATGATGGTGAGTACATCACAGCAGCGACCTTCTCGAAGCAGTTCGGGCCTCCGGATCTTGAAAGCCACCAATGCTTGATCGAACTCGCTCAGAGTCATAGAACCTCACCAGGAAGCGGCCTCCATGCTGCTGCCACGTGAGTCAGACTATTGGAAAAGAAGGCCGAGGGCCTTTGCATCCACAACCTTTCGTGGCGCAGGAATGTGCAGGGTCTTGTATGGTCACTTCGGTGCAGCTGACCACGCTGAATCACAGGAATTGCATGCATTTCTTTCACGACGCTTCTGTGAGATCATTGATCATGATCCCACAATCATCACAGAAATGTCCGTGAATTAAAGCGGTTGATGGGTCAAAAGCAAGTGCTGTGCCAGGGTGCCGTTGACCTGAAGTTCACCGGGGACCTTCTTTATGATCTGAGTAAAGGCCTTGCAGAGCTGACTTGCCAACACTTTGCTACGCATGCGCTGAGATGACCAACTGCCAACTGTGTTCTTTGGGCGTGGCTAGGGTTCTCTGGCGTCAGGAAAATCACCAAACTAGGGGAGTGTAATCGAGTCAAGGGATTGTCAAACCCCAATAGTTTCATGCTCTGTATCAGCTTGATCTGCTTGCGAGTTTGTGTCAAATGCTTCTCCTTCCTGCCCTATGGGGCCGATCCAAGAGACACCTTGGTCACATCTGGAAAGCGCAGCATCAGCCATTGTACCTTGAGCAGCGAGAGGCCATGGCGGAAGTCGTTCAGTGTCCATTAGGAAAAGGTCGTGTTCTGGTGCACAATTCCACCCATTCCCTGAAACGAATGGCATCCTAGGGCCAACTAACTTGAAAGACCTTAGCATCCGCCAGGTAGCACCCCCAAGGCAAATGCTTCAATCATCTTCCACGTCAACAGTTGCTGGCGCCAACGGATGCCAACGGCCCTCCCCCAGGGCACCAGCTTGACGATTTCTGGCGGCGCATCATCCGGATGAGTGCACCAACAGACTTGGTCTTCCGTGATGGATGTCCCAGGCCTTGAAGTTGCACCATCGCAGAGAGCACACCCCAGACCCCCACAACTCGCCGCATTCGGTTGACGAAACGAAGTAATTAGTTGAGAAGTCCAATTGTTGGAGCAGAATTTTGATGAGCAAACAATTGTGGTGATAATTCATGCGTTCTCAAACAAAAACATGGGTGGGAGGGTCAATGCCACAAGCCCACCCTGGCTCCATAAATATTGGGGTCAGGGTTAGTTGGTGGATTTAGTATGATCCATATTAGAGTAATCAATCCAACCAAAGAATGTCTAAATTGGTTGATCCCGGATTCGCAGCACACGCTTGCTCATAAGCATTTACCTTTCATGCCTCCCTTATGGACTTGCCTTCTGGAAAGGACTGCCTCAAAGGTATGCTCTGACATCACTTGAGACTTGAACTTTCCATCAGAAGTGTTGTCTATGATGTTTCAACGTAAAAGTTAGAGCTTCCAAAAACAGCTAGGGCAACCCCATACACATTTGGCGAACCTGGACTGAAATCTCTTGGAATCATTCCACTTCTTCCAACTTGCCCTCTCTGCAGCCCAAGGTCCAAAATCCGAAGCTTTCCAACAGCTGCCGCCGGCACTTCATGTTTCGAGAAAATCCCAAATATCTTCCTGACCAGACAGAGGCTTACTGGTTGCCATCTTCCCAACTCTGAGGCCGATTTTGTGGGCCATGGCCTGATCTGGGTTCCGAACTGAAGATGCGTCTTCCAGGAAGCGTGGTCAAGTTTACATGGGACACAAACCGGATCACCAGGTACCCCGCGAGAACATCTCAGAAATCAATAGACTCCCAAGCTTCGTTGGGATGATTTGGGATGTTCATCCACATCTTTTTGCGATAGATGAGCGGTGTTCAAAACTGGTTGGATTCAACTACTTTACCACCAGTTTTGAACAATGCTCAAATGTTTTTCACGCCTCGGAGGATTCAAACCTTCAAATCAAAGCCCTCACCTGGCAGCCCCTGAATGACCATTGCTGATCATGATCAACTGCTGCCACAGCTAAAAACAACCATCACTCATCATTGTGGACCAATAATACTAACAGTCAATAACTATATAACATGCACTACAGTAGTCACTAGTTAACCATAGCAATGATCAACCAACCCGCAATTGAACCTCACTAGCGATCACGAAGGATCGTTTATTGGCACCATCATTTCTTGACCACTATTCCTTAACCATCATTCACTCGCGTTAAACCATCAGTGCTTTTCCTTCATTCACCATTGGTCATCCGTGCTTAACGATCATGAACCGTTAGCCAACCATCCGAAACCATCATTTCTTGGTAATGCGTCATCACTGAGTCATCACTTGACCAACATTTGCCATGGACCATCACCATCCATCACCTATTTCAGTGTTGCGAGTGCTGCACCACCGGTGAGCTCCCTTCACTCTGTGTCCTTTGAAGATGCCACGCCTCGGCATTCCGCCAATGTTGGCTGCTTATTTGTCAGCTAAGCCAGCGAGTTTATCATGGGTAACTAATTGCTTCCATATAATAGTGGTCCCAAATGGTTTCACACATCGTTAAACGCTGGTGAACTATATCGTTGTCATAATGGGCAATGGTGGCTGATCAGAAATTGTGATTGATGATGGCGAATGAGGGCAAATCATGGTTGATCAGTTGATGATAATCATTGTCAAGCGCTACAGTGGCCAGGATTAAAAGCGGCAATGACAGTCAGTAATGGCTTGCCATTCTTTCACTAATCATTTTCAACTACATTGCTATCAACTATTTAGCAAATTGTGAAACACTGCAGACCCTTTCCCGCCAACAGTGGGCATTATCACATAACCACAATCACAGCAAGTGCCAACGAGTACCAAAACCCAACCACCAGCAACGAACCTATGATTACCAACCAAAGAAACATTCATCGGCGCAAAGCGTGCTCAAGATTTAAACTTGAGTTCATTCCTCCCGGTTTCGGGCCTCGAGCCTGACTCCCATGGAAGAGATCGATATCAATCGTTTCTTTCATCATGGTTGCAAAGGAGCACTCCAAACCCATTTCATAGAAACACAATACTCACACAATCTTACACTTGTGCTATGGCTATGTCCTGTTGTAAGTAAAACAAATGTGAACATATAAGCTTACATTTAATATATACAGAAATAGATATGCAGGCCCCTTTCAGGCCAGCACATCCCATTCTACACCTTCGGTTGTGGCATGTTATGGCTACTTCTCTCTAGGACTTGCAGTCCTAGGTGTCACTGGGTTTGGCACAATCAAAGCTGGTGGTGGTTTCTCAACATGTTTCCCACTAGTATTCACCATTGTTAGTAATAAACCATCAATTGTTTGGGATTCCCCATTTTCAGAAGCCGCCATGCTATGATTGATAGATTTCATTGGGAAAAACCACCCATTGACATGTCGTTTGAGGAAATGCTAGCGCCCATAATTCCCCAAATCTCGGTGACATTGCTGGCGGGAAGGTGGCCACATTGAACAGTCTCAGTGAAGTGCTTTCAATTCAGCAGCTTATCAACTTATTTCACTATATTTCACTATACCAGCTGTTGCTAACCAATTCCACCCCGCCTATCAATCGAAATCAGTACCTCCTGACAAACAGCTCAGGGTAACTGCAGGTGGGCCGAACCCGCGGACCCGCTGGTGCCAAAACACGGAGGCATGCTGTCCAAACTCGCCTTGCAGAAAGACTCAAGGGAAATGGTCAAATTGGAATGGTAGATCCGTCAATAATAGCCATCTTGGATCCATGATGATCAATGATTTTCAAAGTCATTCTGATAGTAACAGAAATAAGTCAATATGCAAATCTAATTGCATATGTGCACATACGCAGTGAAAACATGGTCACTCATATTCAGATAGTTGTCAGAACATCTCCGTGCCACCATGCCCAAATAGGTGAAGGGACCCACTCATTTCGATCACATTGCCTCTTATCTACTGGGCACAAATGGTTTTACAAGGGGACAGGCAAAGGTATATTCAACAAAGAAAAGGAAACCCATCAGGCGAAAAACCGTGTTGGATGAGCTACAGGCCTTTGCTGAATATCACAATGACAATGAGCTGAAAAATCCCGTTGGCTGAACTGCTTGGAGAAAACCATCTATTTCCAACAGAATTCTCCAATTCCATCTACTCAACCATTGGTGGCTTCTCAAAATACGGCCCCCAAATTAATGTTCAACAAACATATTTACGATAGCTACGAAACCATAACTTTGAGGTCCCCCTGTTGCTTGAGGAACCCAACCATGGGTCTCACCCGGACCTCATCGAAAAACTCCGTTGAGTCCCAACTCACTGTGACTTCCAGTCACTGGGACCGCTCTTGTTCACCATAGAACCATGAACAAATATGAACAAATAGGCGTGCTCATGATATCAACCATATAAACATCATATAACCATCAGCAACCATGGCATCCAATCGGCGCCTCCTTGGAGCTTCGCCAGAAGCCCTGCTCATCGCTCACAACGTCGCGGTCCCCGCGCTCCGTTTCGGGCACCACAAAGCTGGGCTCCTGGACCCAGCGAAGCATGGCGCTTCGTACTGGGCCACTGCTATGGCGAAGCATAGCATGGTAAGTTGTGAAGCCATGCTATGTTCATTGCCAGCATTCGGAAGAACTTGAGGACTGAAGGGAAGGTGATTTTTCAATATTTTTTCCGAACAAATGTTGTGTTAATTAGTTGTAATTGGTTGTAGATGGGTAGTCATAGATGGTGAAAAACCAGCAATGGTTCATTTGGGCAGTCATGGTGATGGTGAACAACCAGCTACGATTTGTTCATTCATATTTCACACGTGGTTGATTAGCGTTCATAGTGGCGTTTAGACATGGGTATAGGCATGGGGGAAATGATCACCAACAAGAGGGAATGTAAGGATTTATGATGCTTGATCGGAGGTATCTATCTGTTACCCATTGTTACCCCACCCTCCCCCAGTTTTTGCTGGTGAATCACCTTTTGGGATAAGACTCTCGGTGCTTTGTTCATACGGATCTACCGTTAGCACATGCTTGATCATGGTTGATCTTACTTGATGAGATGCTTGGCGAGAATGATGAGTTTGTTCTTGCAACCGTATCCCTAAATCATCAATGAAATATCTCTTCTGGACAGCAAATGATAGGAATCTCTTGAAGAGGTGAAACGGGCAAACACAAGCAGCCCATAGCAGCCCGCCCTCAACTCCCTTTAGTTGTTCATCGTAGTTCAAGATTGCTCATCATGGTGGCCGCAGCCATGGATTCTTGACCAAAGCTGCCTCTGAATGGGTGGGCCCAGCCACCCGAAGAATGGTTCATTGAATCACTGCCACGATGGCTGATGATGGCTACCATTGCTCAGTGTCCGAAGAACAATAAGGATTGCCCTTTCCATGTGTAGAATTCATTCATGGCTGATTAATAGATCATGATAGATGAACCTTATATAGTTCGATGACTATTTGATGAGATCAACTATTGCTGGCAATTACTCGTGAATGATCACTACGGGAGGTCCAGTTGTGGCCGAAGAATCCAAAAGGGACCAGGTGTTGAGCTGGTAAAAGGGGTCTATTCTTGTATGCGTCTACACCCTGACTAGATTTACATGATTCTAAATCATGATAGGTCAAAAATGATCAAAGTGGTGAATCTGGATTGATGACTGAATTTACTAGAGTATAGACATTATAGACATTATAACGGCCGCGCTAGTTTTTTTTAATGCCCAATGCTCAATCACACCATATCACACTCAGTGGGTAATCATGGTCATAAACCAAACGGGCTTTTTTGACCATGGCAGTACCCAACAGGTGGTTGGTTGTTCAAGCCACAGTGAGCCAGTGGACGAGACAACGATTTCGAGGATGCGATCGGAGAGCAAAAATTGGCAATCATAGTGGGATTCCATGGTGCATGCTAAAAACTCTTGAGGTTCGAGTGAACAACTAGCAATGTGTGCTGAGTTCGGCATGATTAAGTGCCAGTGGCTCATCTTCCTACCAGTGTATACTGTGAGGCGGGTAGTATAAGTCGTTAATGGTATTCACTTGCTTCTAACACTGAACAGTAATGGTCCTCCGAATCCATGCATTGCCCAATGCCCAAAGACCACAGGAAGCAGCAATATCAACAACAGAAGAGCAAAATGACAACATGATGACGGACAACATACAAACAACAACATGAACAACAGCGACAAGAATGATTTCGACCACAGCGACAGCGACGACAGCAACAACAACAACAACAACAACAACAACAACAACAACAACAACAACAGTCACCGGGACCGGAACCGCAATCGCATGGACAACATGGCACAACAACAACGGCAAAAAGACCTGGGTGACAGCGATAGCATCGTGATGAACAGGCGTCTATAAAAGTGAATCACTCATGAAGTGTTGCAATGAAGAATCATCCATCACCAGCCATGAAGGGGGGTACACAACCACAATTTATCACCATCATAAGGGTTCATCTACCAGTTGTTCCTGCAGCATGCCAAACCAGGCTAGGCATCATTTGCCATGGTGAAATGGCGTCCTTGTATGCATCAATCAAACGATAGTCAATGATTGATGGTAGATCTGCAATGACTCAGACACCACCATCAGTTAGGCGAGCTCAAGAGCAGCTTCTCAACAGCTGGATCTCCCATCTATCATGAAGCATTGTGTTCCCTGTTCTTGCTGCTTATCATCCCTTGTAACTGTCCATTACCAGCCATTTACTGACAGCTGGTTCTCCCAAAAATGATTCTTCACCAAAGAGGTACCAACGTTGACATAACTTGACAGCCCTTTGACTCAATATATAGAATTAGTTTCCTGTAAATTTAATGTACATCTTCTAAGGTTTTTCATGGTAAACGCATGGCAAACGCAATATGCATAAAATGGATTGATAAATCAAATGCATGCTTTATGAATAACTCCAGTACTTTTTGTTGGACGAGCATGAACAAAAATCAACATTGGGGTACAGCATGGACTACAACCTTGGATAACCTTGGCCAGTGTATCAAGTATCCTCCAACACCCAAGGTCCGTCATTGCTGGTCTTGAGGTGTGGTGGTGACGGTCCTGTACGCTACTCCATCCCTCAGCCTCACACAACTTGAAGACCTGACAGCATCGTGCGGCGTGAGGCTTGGGGTTCGTCTGTTCGTTCATATCTCCCAGGAGTTTGATGATCATCATCCAAACGTCCAAAGATATCCAAACAAACGAGCGCTTCGTGTGAATCCCAAAGAATTACTTGCATCATCTTGCATCCACAAGCGATCACAAGCGGCTTGAAAGGCTGATGAATGGAAATTTCAAGCGTTTATTGGCGGATCATTCAGATTCCCAAAGTTTCATCTACAACCTGAGCTTTGCAAAGCAACGGCATGCACATTGTCGAGACATGTCGGGACCTGGTATTGATTTCTTCTCGGTTTCAGATCGACATCTAGTATTGGCAGTTGTACAGGCAATAGGGTGAATCCTTGTTTCTGAAGCTATTGTCTATTGTTTATTCTTGGGAGTCGTGTACCCGTTCGCCGGAATCTGGGTTGACGATGAACCATGCAAAATATTTGCAGCCGCCCTCTTTGTTGCATATGAACTCCCAGTGGCTCACAGGAACAGAGCCGATGGCTTGACTGAATTTCTTAGGAAGTTGGGAAGCTGCACATGGCAAATCCATCATCCCTTCACTCTGCAAAATCTGTAAATTTGCGATACTCCTACTGTAAGTTGTCATTCTCCTACTATCTCCTACTTACAACTTCTCAAGTTCTTTCTCATCTAGGGAGGACTGAAGTTGCCTTATTGGTCTATCTGCAGGTTTCTACTGGGTTGAGGAAGGCCTAGCAATCATCCATAAGGCCACCCCATGTTGCCAATGCCCAACGTCTCCACCATTGCTGCTGATCGGCAACCAAGCAAGCCAAGCGATGATCTGCGTACTTCAAATCGAACTCAAAGTCGTAGTCCTAGTCGATGGTCCAAGGCCAAGCCAAGGCAGGTATGCTACTGAGCTAGTCAAGCAATTCACAAATCATTTAAAACGGTCTCTGCAAAATCTTCTGATTCTTGGCAATTTCTGGGCTTCAACTTCTGGTTCCAATTTGTGAAACTTCATTGCGAGATCACCAAAAGTTGAGTTGCTGCTCAATGCACGACCACCGCGGTGACAATCGTACTATAGCCTATGAAAATAGTGCGCTGATCATACTGATCATCACTCAGCCCTGCACTAACACTGAGCCTCACCCCCTTTCCCACGTTGCCCCAAGCCTCAGGCTGAATATAAGGAAACGTCATGCACTGATTCCACCTCGCAAATCCATGCAAATCCCCTGCTAAACAAAGGGAGGTGACTCGAAGGTGACCAGTTGGAAGACGGTGAGTCAACGCGAGTCAACCCAGCATGGCTCGACTAAAACGGCAGTTAAATCGATAATATTCAAAGGTTTTCACCAATCCCAATTACTGGTTGTGTTTCTTTCCCCGCAAGTGTTGAACTCCCTCGAGTTCCTTAAAACACATCTTTTCGGCTCATTGACAACTAGTGGCTCCCTCAATCCTCATCCGAGCTTTCCCGCCTGTATCACACCTTTCAACTTGACTTGCCACTGCCACCAAAACCCTGCTGATCAGCAGTGCCTCAAATCATGATGATGTGCAGGATCCAGGGTCGCCAGCACCAGCTTCAGATTCTGTATGTCCACCACCCTGTCGTGCACGCACTGGATGAGTAATGGCATCAACCAAAAAGGGCGAATCAAGCCATCTCCTTGAACTTCTTGAAAGCAGCAATTCAAAGTTCAGCGCAGTCTGCCTTCACAATCTTTCACATGCTTGGTAAGGAAAAACCTTAAGAACTGAACCCTAACCAACAAATGGAAGTACGTCGCACAACACCTATCCTCAAAGGATCAATGCAACTGGGCGAGCCACCCGTGGGATACAAACCAACATGAATTGATCCACGGTTGATCCACAAATCATGTCTAAACCTGGCAGCTTCCCTGGACCATCTTGGGCTACACCACCATGGTGCCACCATGGACGCCCAGCAACGCCTGGGCCAAAAGACTTCAAAGAGCTCCTTCCGCGCGAACGGCGTCTGCAAGCACAAGGCTCGAAGTTGGAAGGCTGAAAAAACGAAGTGATGAGATGCCTCAGCTGCGATGAACAGGACAAAGTGAAACCGGATTTTGCTAAAATACGCATATCTCAGCAGGGTTACCTTCAAAATAGAATGCAAAACGGTAGAAGACCCTGTTTTCTTCGCTTTGACATCTTCTACGCTCCGACACAAGTACTGATTAACATTGATTTGATCAATCATGATCGATTGCAATCGATAAAACATGGATTGGTAGCTACGGCAAAAATGACTACCAGTTTTTCTCAATCGATGGCAGCTATTGATCTGCTGGAGACATGGATGGCTTGAGACCAACAGCTCTTGGGGTACACAACAAGTAGGACAAGAGAATGCTGCAAAAGGTTGAATCATATCATGTTGGATCATTCATGATTTCACTGGCCGTGTTCAATTGGAAGAGCATCTTCAACCTTGGGCCTACACATCCTACAATTCGTATGCGAAGTCCATACAACCAACAGGCACCCCTGACAAAGCCTGCACAACGAGACTTGTGGGCACGTCGTGAACATCAGCTTTGAGAAGCGCCATGTGCAGAACGGCGGTAGCAAAGGCTCAGCATGCTCAGCTGTGGGCGAGCAAGACATCAGTCTCCGAGAAAACCCCTGAAATGGACAAGCCAAAACCCCTGACGTACACTTTGGACCTTTGGAATTTCAGCGTCTCTTTGTTGCAGCCTTTCCCCACGAGTCGAACATGCATCTGCTGACACAGCGTTTCCATGGGCATCCTGGGACCGCGAGACTATGACTCGATCCGGTGGGTGGTTATTACCTATATGAAAGATACGAGTCAACCAACCAGCCATCCCAAAAAAGTGGGGGAAAACAAAATGTCAATCAACGCACCAAGTAGAGATGGTGAAGAAGCCCAGCAGCCCAATTAGTCATGGTTGATGCACATTTTATACGGTTTAAACTCCCCTAGTTGGGACCTCCCCAAGCAGAGACAGGGCACAGGTTTCAAGGCTGCCACCTTTGCTCTAGCTGGGAGCTGAGAACAAAGCAAGGCCTAGCGCAGCTGAACATGCGACTCGGCTTTTTGGTTGGAATAAAACATTGGTGAGGTGGACATGCGTGTAGACTAGATGAATACGTATTTAAAAAACACACAGACACACACACACACACACACACATCTCTGTCTCTCTCTTTCTCTCCAGCGAGATCAATCCAAGACCCTCACACATACATTTTTGTAATTATATACTGTAAAATATCTTCATTACTGATCCTGGAGTAGATGCTGCATATCTCCCACGTTCAATATGTAAACTATTTACCTGAACTGGGCATGGTCCAATTTTCTTATTCTACTCCAGGACTACTGTGCATTTCAACATGAATTTAGGTATACACACACACACGTATGCAAACAACGGTGTGCTGACCAGTTGGTACATTGCTTCTGCTTGGTATATCGGCCTCCATCAAAATCAGTGCAAAAGATTCATGTTACAAATACTGTAATTTGCAGCATGTGCATCCAAGGTGGTGGAACTAATGAAAGAATCAAATTGGCCCCAAAATTTTGTGGCAAGTGTAGCTTAACTACTAGGTATCAAAACATGTGAAATCAATGGGTGAAGCTGGTAGGGCCTTTGCATGCGCACAATCAATGGGACGCTAGAACACCCCCAAAATTCAGAAAACTTAAGAAAAAAATACACCGTGAAGTAGAAAGAGAATCTGCCTTCTGCTATACTCATAACTGCACTGGCAGCATCAACAACGACTGTTTTCCGAAACTGACTTGGTACGATGAAATGACCACCCACATGGCGACCCCATTGTGCGAAGTGAGCTACTCCTTGTCAGGGAGCCTTCTGTGCCGATGCTCGACTCTGTGCTTCCCTCTGTGCTTGTGCTTCCCTTTTCCATACGAGTGTCACAGAGGCGGGTTGTTTTGAAGGAAACTCCACGCCAAGGCAGGGCCAAAACCGAAACTGCTGGGTACAAAGGCGGTGCATTGCTCAAAAAATGACATATTCCTATCGTTCCTATTGTCATCACAATTGAATCTGTTGCAATAGGAGCTGCAGTTATTGCAGCCATCCTTTAGACCACAGTGAAAACAAACCAACAATTGCAGGCGAATGAAAATAACAATTGCAGGTCAAATAAGGCATTTCTTAAGTTGTTGACATGTTGTTACGAGCTGTAGGATGTTGTAGATACTCCTGGATGTGACTTGGTTCGTGCCTAGCAGCTAGCATTACCTAGCTACAGATTGCGACTGTTGAAAAATGACTACCCAACAGCTGTAAGGAGGAGCTCTGACGGCCTTCACGTCTTGGTTGCAGCTGCTCTATGACTGGCTCCCTGGGTTCAGGGGTGGCTCCCTGGGTTCAGGGGTGGTAGTGTATTCCCGTGACACCTTTTGCCAACCAGCCACTGTCTCTTTGAACAATACCAACCACATTTTTAGCCAAGCATTAATGATTTGATTTAATTTGTTAAATGGGGATTTCATCAGTTAATTCATCAATATCCATACAAGTAGTACACGCACAAGGCGGGGGCGGAAGCTTCCAAATTTAAAAAACATTCAAAACGTGTACATGAGAAAACAATTTGGCCTATGGAGTGTCACCCCGCCACACCACACCACAACACAAACCACCCACCACACCACACCAACACACAACACCACCACATACCACACCACACCACCGCATACCACACCACACCACCACATACCACACCACACCACCACATACCACACCACACCACACCACATACCATACCATACCATACCATACCATACCACACCACACCACACCACACCACACCACACCACATACCATACCATACCATACCATACCACACCACACCACACCACACCACACCACACCAACCCACCAACGCACCAACACACCAACACACAAACACCAACACCAACACCAAACCACACCGGAACACAAAACAACACAACACAACACCACACCGAAACACCACACCACACCACAAAACACCAACCACACCAAACCACAACACAACACAAAACAACACACCACACTCACACCACAAGACAACACCCCACACCCCACAGCCCACAGCCCACACACACCCACCAGCCCGCAGCCCCCAACCCCCAGCCCACACCCCACAGCCCACAGCCCACAGCCCACACCCCCACACCCCCACACCCCCACACCTCCACACCTTCACACCCCCACAGCCCACAGCCCAAAGCCCAAAGCCCGCAGCCCACAGCCCACAGCCCACACACCACAAATCACACCACACCACACGTCACACCACACGTCACACCACACCACACACCACAAACCACACTCCACACGACACCGGACGACACCACACACCACACACCACACTCCACACGACACTGCGCCAAACCACACCACACACCACACCACACACCTTACCAAGCGTACCCAGAATAAACGTACCAAGACAAAACGTACCAGAACAAAACGTACCAGAACGAAACGCACCAAGACAGAACGTACCAATACAAAACGTACCAAGACAACAGATACTAGAACAAAACGTACCAAAGCGAAACCTGCCAAGACAAAAGGTACCAGAACAAAACGTACCAAAGCAAAACGTACTACAAGGTATTACAAAATACTACAAGGTACTACACGGTACTACAAAATTGTCCAAAATATCTACAAATACTACAATGTATTACAACCTACTGCAAAGTGCTACAAGGTACTACGAAGTATTACAAGGTATTACAAGGTACTACAAGGGACTACAAGGCACTACAAAATATCAAGGTACCACAAAACATTGCAAAGTACTACAGCGTTCACAACGTATTACAACGTACTACAATGTACAACAATTTGTTGCAAAGTATTGCAACGTATTATATACAAAGTACTACAAGGTATTACAATCTATTACAAGGTACTACAAAATACTACAACATATGACAAATTATTACAAAATAGTACGAAGTATTACAAAATATTACACGGTACTACAAGGTACCACAAGGTATTAGACAGTATTACAAATGTATTACGCCGAAGTACGACATACTACGAAATTGCACAAATTATTGCAAAATATTAAGAAATACTAGAAAGCATTCAAGGTATTTTGAAATAGCACAAGCTACTACAACATAGTACAAAATATTACAAAGTACTGCAAAGTATTCCAGGGTATTACAACGTACTACATCGTAGTACCAGGTACTGCAAATTCATGATCCAACACTTCTCCAATATCACCTGTCACAGCCCTGCCATTGCGGAAAGCGACCCCATAGCAACTCCACATGCACCAAATGCCATGCCAGCCACACAAAGTCACGATCCAACACTTCTCCAACATCACCCGCCACAGCCCTGCCATTGCGGAAAGCGATCCAAAAACAGATCCAGATGCACCAAATGCCACGCGTGCCACGCATAGTCAAGATCCAACACAACGAAAGTACTGCAAAAGAATCTCTTGCAACAGAATTTGAAGGGCTCGGATTTGTTTCCACTCCGTTTAACCGGACTATAACTTGCTTCATCGGCGAAAAAATTCAGGGACCCCCACGACGGCATTTAAATTCTTAGCAACTCTGGTTTGGTTTAAAACCATCCTTTTTGCCAACAAAGCCGAACAAACCCGGCCCAAGAGGCCACAAGCCCACTTTAAATGCGTTTCTGCTAACATGCATGTCTCCCCCGCGGCCCGGGGGACAAAAACAAGTTTTCGTGCCCCGAAACATTTTTATTTTTTTGGTCCCGCGGACCCGCCGGCCCAGCTTAGAGCCACCAGCACTCTCGCCAAGGATGGGAGAATGTTTTGAAAGGGTTTCAACAAATTTCGCAATCGTAGAACAAAAGCAAGTGTTCACGCCCCGAAAAATTGCTTTTGTCCCACGGACCCGCCAGCCCAATTTGAAGTCACCGGCGTTCTTTTCAAGTATTGGAAAATGTTTTGAAAGCAGTTTCAACCAATTTTCGACTCATAAAATCAAAACATTTTTTCGGGCCCTGAAAAATTGTTTTTGTCCCGCGGACCTGCCGGCCAAGTGTTGAGCCACCGGCTTTTTTTGAAGGATCGGCAAGTGTTGTGAGAACGGTTTCAACCGCCAATTTTCCAATCATCAAATTGTAAACAACAATCATGATCGACAACTCAGTCACCAGCACCCAAGCCTTAAAAGATCCCATCAAAACATCACTAATTAATCACTAGCTGATCACAAGCAACCCGTTCCTGAGGAAAACCAAGCGTGTCAGAAAATCCTCCGGCTTTCTATCCCGAGAATAATAGGAATACATCACAATTAAGAAACCGCCAAGAAATTGAAGGGCCCTCAGAGTGGGAACGTGGAAAATCTTGAGCAGTTGGAACCCAGAACTGCTCCAGGCGCACCAAATGCCACGCCTGCCACACAAAGTTGAAATGTCAACTTTGACAAATCTATTTTTCGGCAGCACTCACAGCGATACAGCCCGATCAGAACTGGAAGCAAACCGGGAGCAAACCGAACCAAACCGAGAACATCTCGCACCCGTCCGATTCGGAACCTAACTTTTCGACATCTTACGACGCACCTTCCACGAGAAAACAAAAGGTTTTGCGAAAAACTAATGATGAACATGGATGAAAAGCGTATTTCGTGCGAGACTTCCTTCATTCTTTGAACGTGCAAGAAAATCAACATGCAGCAAATGCCACGCCAGCCACACAAAGTCAAGATCTACTGTAACACTTCTCCAACATCACCCGCCACAGCCCCGCCATTGCGGAAAGCGATGCCAAAGCAGCTCCACATGCACCAAATGCAACACCTGCCACACAACGCCAACAGGAGAAGAACACCACACCAGGTCACACCACACCACATTACACCACACCAGATCACACCACACCAGATCACACCACACCACATCACACCACACCACATGATGTACTGTTGATGTGATAGATTGTTGATGTGATGTATGTACTGTTGATGTGATAGATTGTTGATGTGATGTATGTATTGTTGATGTGATGTATTGTTGATGTGATGTGATGTTGATGTGATGTATTGTTGATGTGATGTATTGTTGATGTGATGGTGAATTGTTGATGTGATGTATTGTTGATGTGATGTATTGTTGATGTGATAGATTGTTGATGTGAAATATTGTTGATGTGATAGATTGTTGATGTGATAGATTGTTGAGGTGATGTATTTTGAAATCTCCGTAACACGGAAGTTCCGCACTTCGTACTTAAACTTCCTTTGATCATGATCAGAGCAGCCACGTAAACTTGACTTACCTTCGGCAAATTAACCTGCCAATGGAAAATCCACCATTGATATATCTGATTTCCCTTCGGCGTTTCCCTTAAAGACATGGTGATTTCCCAGTACCAAGTTATATACTGGTTGGTCGTTAAACCACCCGCATGAAAAATATTATATATATAGTCAACCAACCATTTGTATCCATTTGTTAGTAATTACAAGGGAAACAAATATGTTTGAAACCGTCCGCCAGAATAGTTTACCCGTGGGTATCATTCATGGTCGCCGCCCAATTTGGCATCTGCACCTGGCACAATTTGCGAAATTGCTCCTCTGCCATCTGCGTCTCCTCGACGGCACTACCGTCTGCCACATCCAAAAAGCATGGTAAGTGCTAGGCAAACGGCAAATCCCAATCACAAACTAAGGATGAACATGAGTGAACCAAAGGCATCCAAAAATTGCAAATGCTTCCCCAAAACTCCATCCGAAGGGGCGATGGCAGCGACCAACGAGTGGTTTTCAAGACCACTGATGTAAGAAATGACTGGTCTGGATTTGAGCGTTTATGCGTGTGGGGACGCACCAAGATTATACCGGAAAAAGCAAGCATCCCTCCATAAAGGATCAACTGGCCGCTCCACGTCCCCTGAGATGATACCGCTTCAAAGGTAAGCTAAAATCCCCGCCGGTGGCAGGGTGTAAACTCTTGTGCGTTGCTGCATCTGAACCTGCACGGGCCCATACACAAATCCATTTTCAAAAATCCAGATTCAAATGCACATGCATATGGTGGTTTCTTAAAATGGGGGTACCCCCAAATCATCCAATGCAAAACCAACCATTTTGGGGTTCCCCTATTTGGAGAAACCACAGTATTTGTGTGGGTGTGTGTGGATTAGTGTGTGTGGGGAGCATTTTCATGCATTTTCCATCTTAGCCACAAGACCACGCAACCTCAGCATCCCCAAGGTTGGACATGATCCCTGCCACCCGATGCCATCCCGAATCACATGCCTCCTCTGAAAGCCGCTTCCCAGTGGCATAGTCCAAGTCTAAGATGCCCTTCTCATGCCAGCGCCAATCGGCCAATCCTACGGGACCACCGCTGGGTTAGTTCCAAGGCGCCATGAACTGTTCACACTGAAAGTTCTTTGATGGTTCTGAAGTATTTTTTCCTGCGAAGGCAAAGGTCAATGGCTGCGGTCACAAGCCCTCTGCTTTACAAACTTGAGCCATCACCTGTGTTGGTGATTGGAGCCTGGGCAAAGCCCATGAAAACATGCAAGTGGATGAGCTTAATTAAGATCTAGGTATTCAGCATCTATCCACGGGACGCAGGCCACACACCCAAATCCGCGGCGCAGAAAAGTTGGGTGCTGGGTCCGCCCGCCCGGAAGACCTGTATGAACCATGATTGTGCAGTTGAGAGTCCTCCCAACATCTGCCAAGAACTTCATCAAAAATGCTTCAAAAATCAAAGTCTAGAGGCTGGTTTTGACTTTTGACCACTCTTAAAATTAACCTGCACAGTCAAGGAGCCAAGATTGGCAAAAAAATGCATTGCTATGCGCCACGACTGAAGTTCAAATTTCAGAAATTCAGCGTGGGTCTCACGAAAAGTTGTCAAAGGCGAAAAGAGCGTATTTTTTGATCATTGTGACGTTGCCTTTGCCTTGGCGCGTTGTGCCCTCAGCATCTGTCGATTCTGTCGCTTCTTCTTTTGCAGGGCACCGGGAGGGCACAAGTGACAATGACGACATGCCTCTCCTCGAGTGCAGCCACCCGGCCGCCAAAACCATGCACAAGGTTTGCAGTCTCCCTGGGCGTGACGGGCTGCTCCCACAGACCGCTGGCGAGCGGAACCGAGGATACCGAGGTTGTCTGATCCATTGGATCGAATCTTGCAAATCTCAAGATCGATGGCCAAGTCTGGCTGACATCCGTCGGACTCGCCAGCCTCTGAGCCATCTTCATTCAATGTCCAACAGTTGCTCGTTGCACTGATCTGCCGGCCCCATGTTGAACTCACCTGCCGGTTCCATCCGCTACCAAAGGAACTGGCTGTAGTCGCAGCACTTTCCTGCCTGCTCCAGGTTGGTCTTGGACTCTTTTGACTAACGCCTTCACTGTGAGTCTCTGAGTCGCAAGGACTGTGAGTCTCTGCGATCTCCGAGTCATTGGTCCTCACGAGCGAACTGGGACTGCTGAAGGACTTGCGAAGGCCGGACCTGACTGGGACGAATTCCAGAAAGGTCTTTCGTTCTGCCAAGGTGAACTCCTGCACCTCGACCTCATCTGAAGGAAGCTCCGGTGTGTACCGGCACATGCAGCCCCAAGCCACCTGCCCGCAGGAGCTTTTAAAATTGTTTGAGCCAAAGTCGGCTGAACCTCAACAGATTTCAACCGTATGTGCAGCATATGCCATCCAAATCCATCCATCCAAAGCAGTGAAGGGTTCAACTCCATTCAACTCCCAATGTCCAGCAAGGCCACGTCCCGAGTCAAACATTTCACCGTCTCCCAGACTTCCCACCTGTAGACAGCTCCTGTCCATCAAAAGCTTCGTTGAAGATGCAGCTGCCAGCCCTGACAGCCACAGAATCGCTGTCCCGTCGGTTCTATTCAGGTGTGTAAATAGTTTGGCTACAAATTCAACAAGCTATAGACAGTTGGCTCAATCACATCGATAAGAATAAGTCCTAGTGAGAGGTTTGGTTCCGGACCTGCGATTGAACTGGGGCTATTGTGCGAGGTTGGGGATGGCTGTACTGCACGAAAACCTGTATTGAAACTAGCAGAGGATATGGGTCAAAAAAGGGTACCGTTTTAAATTTTTAGATCATCAGCATGAATACATGGAAGCATCTCGCATCTCTGCCACGGTCTCAACGCCTTTGGACACGGAAAGCACGGATTGTGCAAAGTCCTCTTGACATGCTTTCCAACTCAATCTGATCGTCCACAGCAGACAGTCAGTTTTTCGGCTGGGTCAATGCCAATTGGTCTGAGTCCAAAAATGGTGGTGTGGAAACGAGCAAAGCATATCAAAACACCGTATTTGTGTGCTCGGTAGCATGTCTTTGTGTGGTCTGCAACCTTAGTCTCGAAGCCTGGCATTTCGCCATCCATTCAATTTTTGGCAAAAGCTGGTTGTCATGCCATGCCCCAAATTGTGGCTGGGGGAAATCTTACAAATGCTTGCAGTACTTAGAATGATGACCGCAATCATTGATATTATGCATTGATATCCATTGATATCCATAGTGCTTAGAATAGCCATCCCTCCTTGCAAACGAAAGGGTCATGCACGAGCACTTACTTTGGACGTCGCTTCCCCCGCCTGCGCCCCACGTCTCGCCGCTTCAACTCCGTGCGCAGCAGGGCCTCCTTAAGAAATCCCCCAGCCTTCTCTTGGCACCAGCTCCATGTTCCCAGCCCCCATGATGCCCTAAGATGCCTCAAGATGCCTCAAGCCTTGCCTCAAGCCTTGCCTCAAGCCTTCACAAATTCCATTGTTCTTTGCATGGACTTGTCATCGCACGCTACATGGATGCCACCGATCACGGTCTCTTCAAACAGTTGCTGTTCTGAGGTGTCGCCAGCCACGACTCTCTGCTGATTTGTGGCCACGATTCCCAGCGATCCAAAATCAATAAACGTTGCCCCAGCTCGAAATCCGAAGAGTTCGCCAAATCCAGACCTCAAAGTGCATCACCGTTGGGCCCCCTGGATCCTGTGTTTGGTCAATTTCCGTCATCGGTAAGCAATCGCAGTAGCTAACTGATCACCTTTGACCTTGGCTTGGCCCTGGTTTGCCCCAAAAACTGGGGCATAACTGATGCAAAGTTGAGGGGTCGGAAGGGCAGTGCCAGCTAGGCAATGAAGCATCACCAACCAGGTTGATATTGGCTTCGGTGGTGGATCACAGAAATAGGGAACCCATGGGAAAACTTGGGGCCGTGCTTGGACCAATTCGGTGTTTCTGCTACCCCGATGGTGACTTGGGCTATCCCCATGTACAAAGAGAGCTTCAATCTACAGTTGATCAATATAAACCATACAAGTTGGGTGCCCCTGGTCAAAAGTTGGTCAAAAGGCCATTTAACTACTACATCTGTTATCTAATGGACCAGCACGCTAGTTATCCTGTTGGGAACTAACTTATCAAACGACACTTGAGGGCCACAGCTTGTTCTCCCCCAAAATAGTAATGCTCTTGCGATCGCAATCCTACTGAAACCCATACCTTCAGTTGCCTGGATTGACGGCAGAGCCGTGCCAAAGATTCAGCTGCGAGGCTACTCCCAAATGGTGAATCATCAACGCTGGTATAACGCTAGTGGTGGTTTATCACCAGCTCATGTTTTTTTTCCACCAGCTGTGGATTTCACCATTGATCCCAGTGATCTTACTTTTGCTTTGATCCTCCCATGCAATCGGGACTTATCCTGGTTGGTGGTTGAACCACCCCTGTGATAAATATTGATCAACCAACCAATCCTTTGGCAATACTGGGGTGAAGAAAAAATGAGTGAAACCAACAACCAGCATCTTATCACCGTTGCCATGAACCACCTCTACTGTTGCCAAAGCTCTGTAGTGGCCGCTGGGATTCTGTGGATTGAAGTTTCGGAGTTGCTCGGTGCGCCGCAGTACATTCACATATGCACCTCATAGTGAAGGGAGGGAATGCAACAATCATGCAGGGATCAAAGCACCAGCACATTTGTCCTTAAGTGGATTTTCATGTGCAAAATGCCATGTAACATCTATGGTATCTGCGGGACTGATTGCAGTGGCAATTCTGGGACTACGTTCTGCTTTGCAGAATGCGTTTGTCTTCCTTGTGCACATTTCTCCAGGGGTGTAACAGTGAGATGAGGTGTTGCAGTGTAGTCATTGCACGTGATTGCAAACTAATGCCTTTAACTTCCAAGCAACAAGACCAATTTTGCAAATTCATGCCGCAACATGAGAAATTTTGTACACTTTCTTTCCAACACCGTCAAAATGATCCTTCAAAGCCACCTGCTTCCTGTAAACATAAACTTAGTGTTCCGGCCTGGTTTCTGAACCGCGTTGCCCTCAACATTACGAAACGTACCGCTGCAGCCTTTTTACAATGCTTTACGGAGAAGCAACTGGCAGGTA
>VSDK01001858.1:92073-103812 GCA_009767595.1 Symbiodinium kawagutii | reverse complement strand
CCTGCTGAAGGCATGTAAGCAATAGCAAAAATACTGCAGCTTACAGTAAAATATCCAAAGATATCCAGGCCCCTTCCCTCAAGGCAGAACGAGGACCAGGCGAGACATTTCGCCCCATGCTGGGTTCATCATCCTATATTCATCCACCAATGAGCTGGATGCGAGGTAGCTCGATCCAGGCTAATCAAATCACGGGCCGGTTGCAAGACCGACTCCAAGCCACCGCGAGAACATCCAATTTGAATGAACCCAACGACAACTAAAATACCCCAATAAAAAAACATTGGAACTGGAAACATCTACGAAAATATCCCATCAGAACTGGAAACATCTGGAAAGTCTTGGAGGGCTCACGGGAGCACAGAACTTCGTCGAGCAGCTCAGGCTGGGGGAGCCTTGCAGCAAGGTGAGGTAACCCGGTGCACTGTGCCAAAGGCGCCCGGTCACCTGGCATCCCTTCGACACGCAGAGATTTCATGGGCAGCTGGGGAGGGCATCAGGGGAGGCCATTGAGATGTGAGACATGGACGTTACACACACTGCACCGGTATACCTTGCTGAGGCAAAATACAACCTTTCCACTCCTATTAGCTCCTGAGAGATCTCGAAAGGAACCTGGCTCCCTAATCCTAACCACACCCTCATCATTTCCAACCCCTTCCCACGACAAGGAGTTCATCAATGGCTAGTGAATGATTGTTGCGTTGCATGTGACCCTGGGATGTCCAATCCAAAGGTTCTGATGTCACAGCCTTACACAAATGCACGAGTAAACGTGTACGGAATGTGTGGACCGACCACTATGCACATATCCACATGGGTCCTTGTAACCAGTCCAAGTTGTATAAACATTCATTGGAATTGGCTACAAGCATTGGCTGTTAGAATTCATCCTTATCATTCATGATTCATATATACAGTGTATAAAAACCTCTCTCTGAATGAATGAATGTAAGTTCAATTCATGTTTCTTTGTTCAAACACATCTGCATCTAGCTGCATCAAATGTGACTACCCAGAGCCCTGGTGACCTCTGCGGCAATTTCTCGTTCACAGCACAGCTGCAACACTTGCGGAGCATCGAACAGGAAGTCCTTCGAGAGCCTGAAAAGCGCCAACGTGAGCCGCTGAGGCATGGCCAATGATGGTTGAGAATGATTATTAAAAGCAGTTGAATGGTTATGTACTGACAATGGTTCCATACTGATAATGGTTATATACCATTAGAATGGTTACTAAAAACAGAACGGTATATGATGGTTAATGATATTGATCAATGGCTGATAATGGTTATATACTAATGGTTGATATGGCGAACTGAATGGCAATGGTTCTACAATTAAAGTTGATAGTTTTCTGAGAACGGTTCAGAACCACCGGTGGCCAATAATATTGATTCATGATTGGTGGCAAGTGTTGATAAGTGTGGATTAGTGTGGATCATGATATTGGCTATTGTTTTTCCATGGTTGGCATGGGTTGATCATGGCCAACATGAGTAACACGGCCAAAATTGGCTAATGATGCTCATAATATTGACACTGTCGACTATTATGGATCACTCATTTGGGTTCTTTCATACTCATCAGTGAAGCTGGAAAAAGAGCTGTCAAGGGCGCGGTATGGCCGCTCTCAGCACTAAATCACGGTCAAGAGTGAGGACCAAAATCGCCACAGCCAACGGATACGAATTGCTGTAGCTGCCACAGCAAAGCAGGGACCCCAATCAGTTTCTTTGAAGTGGGACAGGGTTGATTGGACCCTTTGCATCTCAAACTCTGACGGGTAGCATGTCACCAATCAATCAAGCTTCCCACCCTTCAATGACACAGAGTGGTGTAAAATATTAAAGCTCAAATATCGAAGGGTATGAACCATCTCATTATGCCCAGTGTGAATCACATATGCTCATTATATAATCTCATCCTTATTTTCCTGGCGGTTTAGATGCGGCTGTAAATGCGACCGCTGTTGCGGATAGGCGGCGCATTGAGGAAAAGGATCTGCTCAGAAATCTGACATCTCATGCTCCAAAATTGCAGCAGCAATTGCATCTGCTTCCTTGGCGCGGACTCGACATGTCAAATCCCGGTTCCAACATGTTCATCCTGTGCGCTTGAAAAAAATCATTTCATTTCATTTCCATGGCTGGTACCAGGAAATTGTGGTGGTTCAGTTCCAAGGCTCCTCTTGGGCACAGGCCGCTTGAGCAAGTGCGAGACACCCGAAAGCAACGAGGCAAAATCCCACTTCCTCGCCAGTGCACAAGGGGATCCAAAGCACCAAAAATTTGCCCAAAATCAATCGTCAACTTGCCAATGTTCTTAGTTTTGTTGAGGTCCATTGAATCAATGAGGTTTTCACCCAATCGGTCATACAATCAAGAGATTCTCATTGTCAGAACATCAGCCCGGACAATACATACAGTACTTATTATAGTATGTGTGAGCATGCTACATGGCCTTACTTGTCTTCTCTTACCAAGCACTGCCATGAGCCGTGAATACCCTACTACTGGACCAACGGGAGCAGCACTTGCTAAGTACGATGTTTGCATTGTCACCTGCAACCATGAGCCAGCGTTCTTTACTAGCATCACCTGCTTCAACGTGAGTAATGAAACCAGCGATAAGGCTTTCCAAGATGGAGAACCACTGGTTCATTGCCTTGACAAGCGGACTGCAACTCATTGCAAATACTTCGGGTTGCGC
The DNA here is from genome assembly GCA_009767595.1 of Symbiodinium kawagutii. Taxonomy (NCBI): domain Eukaryota; class Dinophyceae; order Suessiales; family Symbiodiniaceae; genus Symbiodinium; species Symbiodinium kawagutii. The sequence goes on along the minus strand of VSDK01001858.1, from coordinate 101,101 downwards.
TTTGGATTCCCTCTTTTGGAAAACCATCAGGGAGAATCCCGATTCTTCTAAATTGAGGTCTGCGGTTTTAGTTTACCCTTGGGATCCCGCTACTCCTCAAACCAGCACCCATCATCTCTCAGCACTGATCATCATGAGGTATTATTTTGTAAGGGCGTCCAGGGGGTATGGATACCCCAATTATTATTGACAATTCTTCCATATATGTCTCAAAATCGACATCGAGAAACGCTTCTGTCGCAACTTTCCCCATGCACTTCTCCACGTTGAAGCGAAACTTTGCGGTGCCACGGGTTTGAACCACCCTTGGTCAGGCGTTTCTGGGCAGGAACCCAGGTGCATGCCAGCAGGCAATGCAACTACTGGTTTTGCTAAGGATGCAACAAACGGTCTAGTGCACAGTGTTATCACACCGAATAGCTTTCATTAGGTATAAATAGCTCATAGGGGAGTATTATCAGGATTATCCACTAGCATTCAATTCCCTTTCCAAATTTAAAGCGCATGGGCACTCAAAGAAGCTCAAAGCGGTTGGGCAAGGAACCACGAGCCCTCCACTTTCCTTGGTGGGAAGGGGCTGGCTTTTGCCAAGGGCTTGCGCAAATGCAACTGGATACACATGGATACAAATGGATCACACACGGAGATATATGCATGCACAACGCAAGGATACGCAAAGGAAAATCACAACTGACTGAGATTCAAAGTACTCTGCCAAAGCAGTTCCCTAAATTGACATGCATGATCGAGCTCGCACACGCAATCTGCATAGCTGGGCATGTGCTAAGCCATATGGTAACCAATGGGACCCACAGAAAAAATATTAAAAAATCATCAAATTTTACAAATGGAAACCATTGGTTTTGGGGGTGCCACGATTGTGGCATGCTGTCAAAACACATCACCACTCTACCCGTGCTGCTTGGATGGCACGGGATGCTGGTGACCCTGCGGCCGACGAACAGCTCCCAACGGCACGGCGTCTGAGCGGCTCCGGTACAGGAAAAGCTCCCTGCGATGTCATGGCATCTGAAGGTGACAAAGTGAGACGCTCAGCCACCTCCGGAGCAACCATGCTGGACCGTGGCCTTTTTTTGGCAAGGATTTGGGGCCATGCAAATTGACTGAAAGATTTCAAGGATTTCTGATTTGACTCATCAAGGGTTCCATGCAGTTGATCGCTGTGAAGGGTACAAATCAATGCATGATTCGTGCAGACTTACGGCTGAGAAATTCAGCCAAGTTTCATTGATCAAAGGGAAACACGATTCGAAGTCTAACATTCCCATTCTATGGAGTTGATCCTTCTATGTCCTTTTGATTGCACAGAACGATTATTTTCTGAGTACTTATCTTCACTGAGAATGCGTGTTCAATGTTTTCAAAGTCTAAGAGTGTCTAACATTCCCATTCTATGGAGTTGATCCTTCTATGTCCTCTCGATTGCACAGAACGATGACTTTCTGAGTACGTATCTTCAGTGAGAATGCGTGTTCAATGTTTCGAACAATTTGCCACATCAGTGACATTGGATAATCTAGAACACAAGGAGTATATGACTATACGAAAATATGTGAAAATAAAGAGCGAAATCAAAGTGAATCAACATGATGCTGTTAGTTTAGAAGTTGCAAATCATGGAAACAAATGAGAACATCTTTTACACAACAATAGGTTGTTTATTGATAGGTACTTGATGGTAAATGGATGGTTGATGAGATTTGATGAGTAACCTGATGGAATAACTATACATCTGTCCTTTGTATCCATTGTGGGCCCAAGCTCTGCAGAACGGCCCGGTTTCAAACAGGTCCCTACCTTGGAAAGCATCCGAAGGATGCTGCGATGGTAAGGCTGAGTCAAGTCCAGTTGGTACATACCTCCTGGCGCCATGAAACATTGCTCGGCTGGTGCAGCACAGGATCAGTACCTTGCGTAGGAATGATTCATAGTAGGGAAGAACTACCCACTGTAGAATTCCAAACAAATGCATCGAAGGAACCAAAGCTTGCCAGCCGACATGATGGAAAGTCATGCCACCACACATGCCAGAATTAAACATCACAACAACTTAATCATCGATCACAACATCATCGTATCCATCACCACCAGTCATCAACAAGAACCCCACCGAGTTCGCCGAGTAGTCCTGGACAGCTGGGCCGAAAGACTTGATCTGACGCGTCCACATAGCCATCGTCCTGAAAACTACCAGGTGACCAGGTGGTCGATAGGCGGTCGACTCACAGATTCTGCTGTTTGGTTCTGTGGTGGTTCCCACGTGCGCCAGAAAATAAAACACATATGAAAATCAACTGCCTCATGAATTTGGGACAAATCAATTACAGTTCCTGCTGTCATCGTTGCTGATTGACCATCAGCAACCTTCAATTGCCCTGGTTCATCACCTATGTTTAATGGTATCGTACGGTTAAAACCTCCCCCTGGGCGGAGAACCCACGGCTACTCATTGGATCTCCATGGTGGCCACCAATTGCATCTGCCAAGGGTCGTTTACACAGCAGCCATTGCACTCGAAACGCCGTAGAGAGCAGTGGGAGTCCGCCAGGAGCCGAAGCAAGGAACGGATGCCCATCTGACCCAGTGGATTGTCAGATACCTCGCAGCTGGGTTGGTCAGTTCGATCAGCTGCGTAGGATAGGTACGGTGTGCATATGACTGGTGTAAACATATGCCTATACGCATTTGTTTATAGATCTATATAGATATATATGTATAATGTATAATATCTCTCTCTTTGTGAATGCAAATGCGATGTGAATACTCAAATGCGCCTCAAAAACATATCCGTGCGCATGACAGGATGTTCAAATCGTTTCAAATCGACATGAATGCCTGAGTAATTCATATGCGTGATCGCATGTGCATATGCATCAGCATAACGAACAAAAAGGCCAACAGTCAATGGAGGGAGGCGGCTGCCACATCACAGTGCCTAGAGATGAAATCATCGAGGATTCAGAGTAAGGGGGTTTGCAGCCAACAGCGCTGAACTGAACACTGACTAGGTTTCTATAAAGGAGGAATGATAAAACAGTTAAAAAGTACGGGATGCCAATGATAACTCATCAAAGCAGTCTGCTGATAATAAATAAATACTGTTGTTTGATGGCTGACAGGCCCTGTTGAATATATATATATATATAAAAATATCGCTTGATGGTGGTGAATGGTGAAATTGTGCGTTCATAACCTTAACAATTCTCCGTGTTGCAATTCTTTTGGCACCCCAAGACTCCGAAAGGCCACCGGATGTTTCCGGTGGCCTGGAGAGCGTCTCCAGTCACGCCTAACTAGCGCTGTGATCTGCTCCAAGTTGCATTCATTTTCTTCAAGTGCCGGTGACTTGCCAACCTGCGGAAATACCAGCTGGTCAATCAATCAGCGCAAAAATTAGCAGCAAAAGGATGGCCACGGATGACCCATGTTGTTACTCGTGTGAACATCAGTGGTTCTATGCAAGGGTCCCTACCACAAGCTTAGTGGTGCTGACCAATCTTGGGACTGCTTCTGGGTGGGGTCCTCGAAGGCATTTTGGCAAATCGCATCACCAATGTTCCAGTTTCTCTGCGATTTGGGCATGCATGCTAACCAACCAGTCAGCAACTACACGGCCCTTTCTGGAAATGAAACACACAAGCTATGTTACTTGCTGACTGCCTGGTCAACAGCCTCAGTAAAGGCACCACTTGCGCTGTGCTCTCCGCACCAGCTACGAGTGGCCTAGGCCACCGGCCCAGCTTCGTGTCCGGGCCAGCTGCTGCTGGGGAACACATCCTCCAAAATCAGCGCTGCGCGGTGATCAATCCTTGGCAAAGTAACATCTGCGAAGAATTTTCAACCCAAATCATAAAACTAACTCGATCAAAATGTCGTTACAGCAAAACTGTCAAGCAAAATCAATTCAAAATCAAAATACATACAACAAATGCAAAATCCAGTGCAATGCGAAATTGATTGTTTTGCAGGTTGCTATTTCACTGAAAATCCATCCTATCAATATCTATTGATATACAACTCCTAGATGCAAACTAGATTGTTTCAGAAAATCACTGCCAAAACTTGCACAGCACACCTGATGAACCCTCATGGGAAGCCTGGGACACAAAAAACAAACCTGAACGCGACTGCAGGATGTATCGAAGAGGTTATTGATGCATGGGTACTCGCAACATGTTTGAATACTAGTGATGGTAGTTGCAAATGCCCTAATATGAGGATAACTCAAGAACTAAGTTGCGCAGAACTTATCCAAAAGCGCACAGGCCTGCCTATTGCCTATTTATTGAGGCCATCATTGTCACAAACTTCAAAGCTGACCTTGGAAGTGTCCCAACTGGCCCGTTTTATTCTGCGGTTCACTGGGCTGCTACCAGGAGTCTGGTTGGATGAGATATCTAAGTTCTGCAAGTTCTGTATGCCTCAGAAAAACCGCGAAGCAAAGCCACCTAACCATTTATTTGAGGTATCAAGCACTATCAAGCACGATGAGTCATCGCTTGCAAAAATCAACCACAACTATATCCTAATGATCAAAGATCAGTGGACGCCAGCCAACTCAGCGACGTAACTGGCCATGTCTGGCCATGGACATTGCTTGGTGAAGCGATGAAACCTGGCACCAGAGTCAACCATTTGATCTATGGTTGTTGTTGACCTATGTTTAATCCATACTTACCATGAAACCTGGCTTGATCAAGAAAAAAACAGTTGATTGTGATCTCAACCAACTTACCTAAATTGTTGAAATTGTTGGTGTTAGACAATCTCATGAGATTGGATTGACATCTGCTGTGCAAGTAGTATGGTGAAATGTTTGGAGCAGCAAAGCCAATTTCTGAAAAGTACTTCCTCGACTCATGAATTTTCAACTGGAGCATTATACTCAATCACCATCAACCAGCAATATCCACCGTCATGAGTACGGTTTCAACAAACGTTCATCGTGGTTGGACGTCACAACTTCGTCGGCCACAGCTGAGGTGAGGCGGCATTGATTTTGCCATCCTTTTCTTGTCGGGTTGATGCAGCTACGGTTGATGCACCTACAAGTAATCCGACATTCGATGGAGGAAAGCTCTGAGCAGCGCAGTTTTCAAGATATTAAGTTCCTTGTTTTTCTCGCCAGCGCGGTAGCATCGCGTCAGCTTTGGAGAGGACTGCTTGTGAATTGTGAATAGTTCTGAATCACCAACAAGCATCGCTTTCTAAACATGGGTTACCAGTTGGGATTCCTGAGAAAGCTCATGGTACCCAATCCCTCTGAACAATGAACTCGCAATCCCCCACGAACGTGCCAAAACCAGGCCTTGACTTCAACATCTAATGACATAACCATTTTTTCTCCTCTTTCATATGTATGGCCGGCAAAACGATGGGTTTTGCTAGGCCTTCATGACCAAGAAGAACCCAGAATCCCGAACAAAAGTCATCAGAAATCCACAGCTCAGCATGGACTCAAGCCCAGGTCACCGCATAGACACTCCAAGAAATGCGCCATGGGAGGGCCAGCGCCAGCACTTCCAGTGGGTCTCGAGGCGCAACTGGAGAGCGACAAGCTGTGCAGGCTCACGTTGTTGGACAGGCAGGAGCCTGGTGCTGCGACCCCACCAAGGCCCCTATAGATGTGCATCCCCAGCAACTGGATGTAACTGGTAACTTTTCATGCTTATAGAGGTTGCTGTACATAAGCTACCTTTTTGAGTGTATTATAACCGTAGCTAATGATAGTTGCCGTACACCCATGTACGCCCCAATGATAACCACAGCTTCGCATACAAGTAGGCATCCCAAGGCCCACCCATTCGTGGCTTGCGTTGCAATACTCTTTCCGAGGCATTGCACAACTCACACGATGGTGGGCGGCCAATTGTTGAGAAACTGAAACACGCAAACACACAGACCTACCTACGCAAAGCGCAAAAAAAATTGTATTGAACAAACTTGACCAATAATAAATATTATAATATAAAAATAGATATGGTATGTAAAAATACTTAAATATAAATATAAAAGCGGATTGACAAGATATCAAACCGGCTCTGATGATGCTCACCACCAACACCAGCAAATGGTGATCACTTAACCCGACCCAGCACATAATTGCGTGTCACGAGTGACAGCACGCACGGAACATGTGTAAATATGTTTCTACAATGACAGTGAGAAGAAAATCAACTGTAAATGCATTGACCGAAAAAGGTCAGGGATTCCGGCTTTGAGCAGCGGTTCCGACTATGCACTTCTTCTACTCAGGCCACATAGCAATTTAGAGCATTTTAGATCCTTAAAAAGACTACAATTCTTTGAAGTTCTATTGCTATCTCTTGTTTGGATAACCTGGAAGCATCTGGCAGCGACTTCGCATCAGCGCCTAACGCGGCGAAAGCATCTGCATCGATGGAGTTCCATCTGCCACGTTCTGCAGGCATCCCTGCCAGGTTGCATAGCTGACTGGTGAACACCGGCGACGATCAGCAACCAATCCGACTCAACTGCTGAACGTCCACAAAAACGCAACTGTTCCAGCAAAAACATCAAGGAAAAACGCTGCAAAAAGCGGAGCTTCGTGTGGCAACTTGAGAATCTTATCATTTCAAAGCAAGCGGCCATTGTCAGCTGGGTATCGGCCAAGCTTAACTCTCGAAGTTTGTCGTGCTCACCTGAGCCAAGGTGAGAGCCACTGCTGTTTTTGCCAGTGGGCCTGGAAAGCTAAGAAGAAATGGGGTCAACATTTGGAGAAACTACCAAATGCTGGTACCCCAGCGGCTTTGGAAAACACCCTGCCAGGCGTTGATGCCACCGGACCAAGGCCTACGGCACTCGCCCCTTTCAACTATACACATAACACCCTGCCAGTGACTCAAGCATATTGAAACCATGACTTTAGGGTGAAAAACCAATGAGTGATGCCCACACCCAGCGTCACAAACCGCCTTTTTCCTGAAAAAACAGCTCATAGGGGGCGGTTTGGACTCCAGTAGGGGGTGACCTGCTGACAAGGTAGCAAGCACTATAATGTCCAAGAGGCGAATGCTGGCAGCGAGGTGCACTTGAACTGCCAAACTGAGCGCAATGCCGTTGAGATTGAGCACTCCTAAGTTCCCCATGGCACAGTGAAATCCTTCCACCGGGGGCCGGTGATCAGGATAATTGTCCTCGCCAGGTACTGTATCAAAACCAAATAAAATCAACCCTGGGATCCAAGTGAAAACAAGTGAATTGTGCATGTGTGGGATTCCAGTGCGGCCTGTTGCCACTGCTAATTTCCTGCTACCACGGAAATATGAGGCCGCTGAAGTGGTTGTCTTGGTCCGGCCGATTCATGACTTCTCTGTCTTTTTGGAGCTTGGGACCAGGGGTTCCGGCTTCCAGAAATTAAATTTTGATAAATTCCTTTCATCAATTCTGAAGTAGTTGGGTGAGTTGTTGCCAATTGTCTTGCAAAAAGTAGTTGCGGTAATTGGTTTCCAAACCATATCAGTTGAATTTCCGTTTCTTGCCGGGCTGAGCTACCCTACGAATGCACATTTTCCCTCTTTAATCCCTGCCGCGCTCTGCATTTTTCTCTCGGCTGCTCTCCACCAAAAGCAAATCTGGTGATTTGAAACCAGGCAGTGAAGTAGGAATTGAAACCAAGAAGAACAACATGGTTGAGAAAGGGCGTCCACACTGACATGATATCTAATTTCTTTAAGTAAGGTACCCCAAACTCATCTCAAGATTCCAATGACAATCATTATTGGTAATAAACCATCCATTTTTGGGTTCCCAATTTGAACTCAATTCAAGAAACCTCCATTTCTTTCTTGTCAAAATTGGCCCTCAACCTTGTCTGATTGCGAGCAGGTCCTGGAGTGCTGGCAGCACCAACCCAGCCCGTTGACGACCAGGTGTTGACAAGATGACCAACATTGACCAGCTGAGGTGTGAACAGGTAAACCAAATTTCAACCAATGTCAATGTTGTTGAACGTTTGTGTGATAGATAAATGTAAATTTGGTGGCTTTCGATTTCTATGCTGAAACCCACCGCATCCCAAAAACACTCAAATCTAAGTTCGAAAGTGGCTGTAGGCCACACAGTCTACCAGCTATAAGGGCGTTTCTTCCCAAAATGGTTGGCCCAATACATAAATGGCCACCAACGGATGATTTTGGGGCACCCCGATTTTGTGAGAAATATGACAGTTTGATCCATTTTGATGTTAATCCAGCTCTCAGTTCCAGCCTTCAAATGCCATGATGAATGCTGTGCTGAGGCGCTGAGGTTCTTGGCAGCATCGCCTCAGGTGGAGCGACGCATGGCCAAGCACTCTTTAAAGGATATTGTTTGGTTAGCCGTCAAAAATGAAGGTCATTTGATGTATAATAATCTTTGTCAACCATAACAATGACAACTGCAATAGTATTGTTTATTGTCAAAAATAAACCTCGGTTAACTAACCATTGTCGACCGTTATCCCTGCAATGCTGATCAATCAAAACTAATTTGATTGGGCCATTTTAGATGACTGGCGGTGCTCTACCTAGCAATAGTGGCAAGCAAGTGTCAAAAATGGACATTGTAGGGATATTATGGCTCAAAAAGACTCGTCGATGTGGGTGTTGGAAACTAGTGGCTTATGATTTGTGATTGTTGCTGTTTGCTACAACTAATACAAGGAAAACTTCAGAGAACTAGTGATTCATTTGAGAGGTTTTCAAGCAAAACCTTAAGAATCACCACCGCCTCAGCCACAGCAACTTTTAACATTTGTGGGAACTGGTCCCTTGCCAGAATCACCATCAATCGCAACGCAGCTAGACTTTCCCAATTCGTATACGTACATATACACATATTAGGGATCACGTGGGTAACAGTGCCCAAAGCAACCTTATGAGAAAGCGAAACTGCTGAGAAGCAATCTATGGCCAACGTGTTGGAAAGGCCAAAACATGAGGTAGCTATTCCCCAACAGGATGATGAGTGTATGTGCAATCCGGCTCCAATTTCGCGGCAGCCACTC
>VSDK01001858.1:80070-91371 GCA_009767595.1 Symbiodinium kawagutii | reverse complement strand
GGCTGCATCAGCCACTCAGACACGTGGCTGAATGGCTGAATGGCTGAACTCAAAAAATCCGCCATGGCGCGTTCAATCGGATATTGCAGTTGGAGCTAATGCATTCTCAGGTCTCATGGCTGGAATGTTTGAAAATGCAGCCAGGAGGGGGCATCAATGCCACCAAGTGCAACCACCAAAAGCTACCCAACCAGGACTGGCCACCTTAATGACTATCCAGCCATCACTGGAAAAGGCAGAAATGTGGCCATTTTGTACTCCAGCCACCACTCGTGTCACAGGGAAAAGAACCATGGCTGTTCAGCCATTTTTTTGCTGGCATGTCTTCTTCGCACTCTTTTCTGTTTCATCTTCACTCTTCTGGTCCTTCTTCCAGCTCTGGGTTCCAAACCTCTTTAAAGATGAGGTGGATATCACACTGAAACCGTGGAAGGAGCTGTATCATTCACACTTGCAGCAGCAATTGCTCATATCTGGGGCACGAAGCTTTCTCCCCCATATGCCCAGCACCCTCTTGGCGCAAGGTATTTACATCGTTTCGGTTCAAGGCAAGGGAGGTAATGCTTCTGACTTTTACTCCACATGGTTCACCTTTTTTAATTCTGTCTTTTGCCAGCCATCCATACTGAACCAAAAAGGCTTCACAGGTATCTTGGAATTGTTTGGAGGTTGCTGTGTCCAGATGTATTTTTACTTGTTGCACAGGTCATAGGTTTTCCCCGTTGCTCTGCGCAAAGCGAGGATGCGTTTGCCTCTCTCATCTGCGGCTAGGCCCTGCTTCCTGTTCCAAGGGGATTTGTCAATCAAAGCGGCCATTGCCACATTGAAAAAACATGGAAAAAGAAGAATTGCTAGTAGGCAGGATGATTTTTTTTGAGGAAAGCAAACTGCTTATAAGCAAGGCAGGCTGCTTAGAAGCAATCTATGACGAACTTTTCCTAAAAACGAAAAACTGAGATAGTTATTCCACAACAGAATGGTATAGTTGGAGCTAATGCACTCTCATGGCTGAAAGTCTTGCAAGACCCAAACGCATGGAAGGATACCAATTTCACCAAGGGTACCAACGGCACGAAACACTGAGAGGGTACCAGTTGCACCAATTGTACCAATTTTTTGGAAAGGTGGCAGTCTTGGAATCCTTTCCAAGAATGTTCCCATAATTGGTCCCCTCTCATGGTTTGAAGCTTGCGATGGCCCAAGCCTATGGAAGGGTACCAATTTCACCAATTGTACAAATGCTAAAAAGTACGAAGCAAGGAACCAATTGCACCAAGTTTTTGAAGAAGTGCGAAATACGCCAGGACGTGAGGCTGCCATCTAGCCAAAAAAGGGACAATTGGCACACTTGGCACCTTCAGGGTTGCGCCGTCCCAAGCCTCAAGCCATGAGAGGGTACCGACTATAGCAATGTTGGAAAAAGATGCCCATGTCAGTGGAGGCTGGCCAAAAAAATTGGTACAGTGGCTTCGTGCTCTTTGGCATTGGTATCATGAGTGAAATTGGTACCCTTCCATAGGTTTGGGCCATCCCAAGCCTCAAACCATGCGAGGGTTCCAAGTATAGCAATTTGGGAGGGAGATGCCAAAACCAGTTTTGCAGATAAGCATTGATTATTGATTGCAAAAGAATTTGAAACAGATAGTTTCTAATTTTGGATGGCCAGATAGTTTTAAGCATGTAGGTTTTGATTTGTTTCTCAAAAATTATTTCATTGAACATTTCATTCAACCGTTTGAAGCATAATGGCATTCCCATGGGGCACGCTTAGCCACAAGTACTCCGTTATGAACATGATTATAATCATCTTGAAATAGATAGCTTCTGTTTTTGTTGGGGGTTCATGCCTTGAGAAAACCAAAAATTTTTGCAGCAGTTTCATAAACATGAATACGAACCCATAAGTGACATTTTTGGGCCCAACCGTCCAAAATGAAGCCCACGGACTACGTTTTGGTCAAACACCATGCGGTTTCAGCATCTAAACATGTTCTTGGCTAAGCCCCAAGCATGTGTGGCAAGAATTGAAAAATAAGGTCCCGGATTTTTGCGCAAAACATTTGATAAACGTGAATACGAACCCATGGATAGAATATTTGGGTCCAACCCTCCCAAATGAAGACTGGCTTTGGCCACACACCATGAAGTTTCAGCACCTAAAACATGTTCTTGGCTGAGCCCCAAACATGTGTCCCAAAACTTGAAAAATAAGGTTCCGGATTTTTGTGGAAAACCTTTAGTAAACATGAATACGCACCCATAGATAAAATATTCGGGCCCAACCCTCCACAGTGAAGACCACGGAGGAAAGATTTGGTCAAACACCATGAAGTTTCAGCGCGTTAAATGTGTTCTCAATTGAACCCGGTTTAGCCTTATCTAGTATAGGATGATCGTACTCTTATCCTAAATGTAAATTAAAAACTGTTCGGAAGGGTCCGAAACAAACATGTCAAAACCGCAGCCCTCGTGAGAGGATTAGAGAAGTCGCAACAATAGAAAGTGCAACTCCAACAGCCAAACATTCATGAATTACTCAGAACGTTGACTCATGGTTGTTTTTCCCCGGCAAACCACCATGATCAACATGATGTGAACCACTATGATACTCTGGTTGGCAGCTTCAACCCCTCTTGATAGCCAACCATTTCAAATGTCTGGGAAAAAACATGCTGACATACACCGCCAACAGTTGTTTGACTACTATGATCGGCGATTTTATGCCAGCATAGTTCTCCTCGTAAAAGCATGGGCAGCATCAGCAACCAATTAGGATATACAATGAGAGCCCTTTCTTTTCTACAGGCCAGCTGATCCCTGATCGCGCCAGGACCAATAGGCGCGCGCTTGTCATTGGTTTCCCATTCGAACAGGAATCTTACAGCGCTAAAACTGCTCTTTTCGTCAGTCTCTGTCTGGTGCCCAATGGTGAAGTCACTACATGCGTAACACATCAAGGCATTTCCTGAATGGAGAAAGGAATCACGCCCGCTTCGTCCATGGCCGATCTTGAAAATAAATTCCATCTTGCAAGCTGATGTTGTATCATTGCAAACATGAAAAATATTAAAGTCAAAAATCTTCTGCTGGATGCCACCTGACTTGCCAGAAATGTCCAGTAAACATGTTCAAACCTTTTTTTTTTCTCTCTCTCTCTCTCTCTCCGTCTCCGCCGTCGTCAGGCCCCCCTGTCTCAGCCAGGCTGACGGACGAGATGAAATTGAACAGTCAATGTCAGCAGTCACCTTCTAGTTCTGCACGCGCGCAGCGCCCCAACACAAAAGGAGGAACCAAAAGCGCCACGCAAGTCAGATCAAGAAAAGTGAGTGAAAAGAAAGAAAGCTAGATCAAGATAAGTGAGTTTTTGCCTTTATGCACTGGAATCATTCCCCCAGAGCACGCAGAACCATGGATCTCTTCATCCGCGATTCCAGCGAGGCCGGGGCCGCTCATTGTAACATGAAGTTCATAGATTTCAGGCTCCTCAGTGAGCCGTGTGGTCCTCAAGGGCTCGGGGGAAAACATCTTTGTTTGCTCATGGCTTGCTCTCTATGGAGGGCTGCAAGCACATGAGCGCTTACTTTTGAAGCAATCAGTGGAGCTACTTCGTGTCGGAGTGAGTTTCGCATAACCGGTCAGTTCTGACCATCCAAGCAGTCCCTGAGGCAAACGGATCTTGGTTAAGTTTGTGCCACGAGTACAACAGGGGGGTCCTGCTGCTTGTTTCTGCAAAGGGAATGAATTGCAGCTGCTACGTGTTGGCAAGCTTGTTTATCCGCATCGACTTTCTGGCCAGGCGAAACTTGTGAGCCATAGCATCTGTTCAAAGCAAGGCGGGACAACATGCATCACCCTAGTGGGGTCTCACAGCACGCAAAATCTCGAGCCAAAGGCTTGAGCCAAATTTCAAGCCCAATATGCTCTGCGATAACTAGTGCAAGCACCGCGCTAAGCACTCCAATGTCGTGGCTTTGTCAAAGAATCAAATCAGCAAACTGCATCATCAAAGGATCATTGCTGCGCCACCCAAAAAATACTGGTCAGCCAGCCAACCATCTCAAATCCAAGCAGCTATGGATATGGTAGATCACAAGCTTTTGAGCACGGGAACTAGGGTTGGTTCATGTTGGTTCATCTGGATCTACCCCCTGCCCCTACCCCTTACCCTACCATTAATGCATTGATTGATGGCTGACACTCCCAGCGATGGTGGCCGGCCAGTGGCTCTCCAAAAGGCTGGCCAACTTGACGCAGGAGTTGTAGCCCACGTGGCAGCGCTGAAGCTGCAAGGTCAGCAAGCAGCCCGAGGGTTGCCTCAAAACCTGACGAATTGTGCACTCCTGGTGGCCACCCACGAGTTTGTTATCTACCTTAACACACATGATAAATCATGTGACTTCAAGATTGCTCTCCACAAATCATGATTCCCTTGCATAAGCCCAAGCTATTCTTTGGGTGCTTTTTGAAAGATTCCAGACTCAAATCATTGTGTGCACCCTCTGCAGCAAATGCTTCTGTACTGGTTTGGCTGAAGCCTCTCCTATAGCCATTTGGTGAAGGGAGATCTAGACAACTAAAGTCAAGTGAGATGGCCAGATTATCAACCATTATTACTGGTTGGGGGTTGAACCACCACTGTGTGTTAATAATTGCCAGGGAGAATAAAAAACGTAAATCAAGCCACCGACCAGTTATTGACAAATCAACTCATTATAACCCTCAGAAACCCTTAAAAGTTCAGTCTCACGGTCCATAAACCATAACTTATATTAAACCCTTATGGGATTATCAACCACTATTACCACTTAGAAACATACAAATCCACTCCTGAAAAAGAGCTTCGGACTGAGGAGCTGCTTCCAGGAATGGCACCATGGATTGATCGGTCAACAGGATGTTGTTGCCTCACAGCTGTGACACAACCTGTCCACATTTACCTGTGATTGTGGCCATGTTCACTGCAATTGAAGAGTCAAACATGTAATCAACTACTGAATCATGAGCAATATTCAGCAGTTCTTAGTCAGTGAAAATGCATCATTGCAGGATCTTGCAGGTACACATCTGTAGCTGCAAATGACCGAAGGGAAGCACAACTTGTAGACTGCGCTTTAGAAATGCTCTTCCTGTAACTTTTTCATCTGGAACGTCACGTTCCTTTGACAAAGATTTCCGGCAGAGTGATCGCGATAGAACGAAGTCACTGTGACTTAAACCCGCTGCAAAGCCGCGGAGTCATTCACACCCTGAGCAAAATGTACTGATGGTCATGCTTTGGAACACCTTCCGAAGCGTCAACAATGCAACCATCATCAACCATCTACGGGGCCCCAAACTCCAGATTCCCACTGTCCAAGATGCTCAGATTGATGACGCTGGGATGCAAGTGCTGCAAGACTCCAGCCATTGCCAAAACATCTTTGTCCTCTGCTGAGGATCACCCCCCTAGTCCCAGAGCTTCCAATCACAAACGGTTGCCTGGATAGTCATAAGCATAAAAGATGGGGCAGCTTGCGCCAGCCAAAACAGAACACTTCCCTGCTCCCAGTTGGTGGTTTCTGTTTGGAGGAAGGAAAACATGGTGTCCAAATCATCCCCACCAATTAATCACACATTTGGTATCTGGATGTATCTGGCATCAATCAAGCCACAGCTGATGATGATGACGCTGACGATGATGACAATGCTGACGGTGCTGGTGAAAATGATGGTGATTATGATGATGATAGTGATGACGATGAGGGCGATGGCGATGACGATGCCGATGAAAATAGTTGTTATGATTATTGTCATTACTATGATTATGATGATTATGATGACGCACAAATGAAATCCATACATCCTGCAACCCCAAAACAGGGTTGCTAAACCATGCATTGATTTGGACTTAGAGCTTCCTGACCAGCTGATGAATACTATCCATTGCTAGCTGCTATTGCTACCCCTGAAATCTCTACATTTCAACGTTCAATGCAACGACTCAGCAGGGGATCAGTCAAAATCTGCCAAGGGACTATGAGTTGTCGGTTCTCTGCATCCAGGATCTTCGAGTGACCAGTGAAAAAAGGAAGGAGCTCCGGCAAAACAAAGTGTGACAAACATGTCCTGCAGTGGTGTCCAACCGCCATTTGGACAGGGTGGAAAAATGGCGGATGAAAAAGCCAAGTAAGGCAATGAAAGCGGCTGCATTGAAAGCCGGAATGCTTCAGCGTTGGACCGATATCGTTCCGTTTGCTGGCTGGAATGTTTTTATGTAGGGCAGAGATTACTGTAGCAGACCCACAAGTACGCTTAAAAATGTTTGCAGGAAAAAAACAGCTGTTCCAGAAATCAGTGCGTGACCAACATCTCCGCTCCCACTGTCCGTAGCCTACCCAATGGCTTCACAGGTACCTTAAAAAATTACCACCGTAGATTTGGGCTTTTCCGCACCCAGCTTGCCAAACAGCCAGCCCAGCCACGCGGAACCCATAAACGTCCCCATGCACTCCTCAAGTATGCTGCTGAATGGGCACTGGCGCCGTTGGGACGTTCCCGTTCCGGCTCCCAGTTGCTTCCCTGCGGTGAGCTGCTGCCATCCCAGCTTCATGGCCTCTGCAATGTAGGATTTTTTCTTTTGAACAAACAAATTATCAAAAGTGTTTCTCTCCCTCTCTCTCTCCATCGGATCCTTTCTCTTTGCTTATATATTTCAACTTATTTACTTGTGGTTCCTCCCCTTGCTGAACCCCAATAAAAAGTTAGTCCGAAGTATATTTACTTGCTGATTTACCATAATTACTGACCGTACAAACTCCCCTGCAGCATGCTGCGCCTTCTGTGGCAGCGGTGGCAGTCCATGATTGCTCGCTCGAAGGACTGGCGCAAAGGCCCCGAAGTAACGCGAAAAATCATCGGGCTTCAGCAGCCACAGGGATACAAGCCAGTTTTTGTGGCTATGTATTGACATTGAGTTGTAGATGGCCGCTTATGCACGTATTGAATTATATCTTTTCTTCGTCATCACCATCATCACCACCACCACCGCCATCACCACCATCATCACCATCATCACCATCATCACCATCATCACCACCACCATCACCATCATCATCACCATCATCACCATCATCACCACCACCACCATCATCATCATCAACATCATCACCATCATCATCACCATCATCACGGTCATCACCATCATCACCATCATCATCACCATCATCACGGTCATCACCATCATCATCATCATCATCATCATCATCAGCAGCATCATCATCACCATCATCACGGTCATCACCGTCATCACCATCATCACGGTCATCACCGTCATCACCATCATCACGGTCATCACCGTCATCACCATCATCACGGTCATCACCGTCATCACCATCATCACGGTCATCACCGTCATCACCATCATCACGGTCATCACCGTCATCACCATCATCACGGTCATCACCGTCATCACCATCATCACGGTCATCACCGTCATCACCATCATCACGGTCTTCTCCATCATCACCATCATCGTCATCATCATCACCACCACCACCGCCATCACCATCATCATCACCATCATCACCATCATCACCACCACCACCACCATCACTATCATCATCACCGTCATCACCATCACCATCATCACCACCACCACCATCATCATCATCATCATCATCATCACCATCATCGTCACCATCATCACGGTCATCACCGTCATCACCATCATCATCACCACCATCATCATCGCCATCATCGCCATCATCATCACCACCACCAGCATCACCGTCATCACCAGCATCACCATCATCACCATCACCATCATCATCACCACCATCATCATCATCATCATCATCACCATCATCATCACCACCATCATCATCATCATCATCATCATCATCATCATCAGCATCAGCATCATCATCATCATCATCATCATCATCATCATCATCATCACCATCACCATCACCATCACCATCACCATCATCATCACCATCACCATCACCATCACCATCACCATCACCATCACCATCACCATCATCATCATCATCATCATCATCATGATGACTGTCATTCAAGAACCTTAAACAGCCTTAAGTGTAAACAAAAAACATCAGCATGTAGGTCTGGAACACCGTGTTTCAGGGATGTCTCTCTGAGGGACTCTCTATGTGGAAGTATCTAATTTGAAGAAAACGGGCGGGGAAAATGATATTAACGATATCAGCCTGATGGTACTACAAATGCCAAAGCTTCAAAAAATAAACTGGCAATCACACTGAAATGAAGTTGATCCTCTTCGGTTGATTTTCTTCCGAAATCCACATCATACCTCAACCATGGTGTTCCCGCTTGAATGGCAAAGCCTGGCAACAAGGGAACATGTGGATCATATCAGCCTGATTCTTCGGAAAATATCGATCAATTTCAATACGTGTCTCATTCTGTTGGCTTTTCATGGCCTTTCTGGGCAAATCTACAGGTAGAAACCCTTGTTCTGACCACTCAGTTTTAGATGCCACAGGGGTTTCCAACGCAGATGTTCCGACACATTTCCATGGGTTTCCATGAGTTTTCCCAGGAAAAAAGGGCGCCAAACCTGCTCTGGACTCCGTGGTGGCAGGTGGCAGCACCGTCAGATTCCGCCGGAAGCGGCGATCAAACAAACGCTGCGGGGAAGGATCGCAGGCATCGGGCTCACCTGGGGGCGCTATGGCAGTTGCCGACCAAACCCCTGGCTATGGCGGTTGTAATCATAGATGACTACGAATAGCTCTAAACTATTGGCTGATGGACACTGATGGTAATTTGTCTTAATGAAAAGTTAGAATGCTTGAATTATAGCGGTCAAACTGATGGATAATTGGTACCCTATGGTGATAGGTACCCCATGGCGATAGTGAAAAATGGTACACTGTACTGTAGCCATTGCCATATTGGCAGCCAGGTAGAATGACTACCAAGGTGGCGATCCGAGTCCCCCAAGTTTACGGATGCTTGGTCACAGCTACCGGGCGAACCCAGCTGTTCTTTTTACCAGGGCGCCCTTTTGAAGGGAACTTTTCCCTGTAATTGACTAACTTAATGCTGGCTTCTACGGACTAACCCGATTGCCATCACTGCGCAGTTACACATGGACACCTCTGAGCTCAAATGCTATGTATGGCCCTACCCTTGGCTGTGAACTCAGGGCCCCTGATGAACAGCCCAAGGGTAGGGGTATGGGGCACCCCTTGGGGTATCTGTTTCTCATCTGGGGAGAAGAAGTCGATGATTCTGAGAGCGTGCTGGTGCGTGTGGTTCGGGTGCATAGTTTGGATGATCACGCATCATGATGTGGATGGGGCCAACCCCAACAACACCAGGGACAGCAACCCTTTCTCAGCATCAGCACCATCACCATGCAGCAAATGACGATGGCCCGTGCTCGTTGCTGCCGGGTTTCGATCTTTCAGAATCCGATCTTGGAAGTCCTTGAAAGGCAACGACATCAGCTGCCTTGCCATACCTCAACAGATCGCTGACCGTGGTTGATGTTGACGATCAAGTGCCCAGCTACCCTGATTTCAGGCCAATGAATCAACTGTGGGGTGTGCCACCCTCATTACTCCACTGAGACTCTTCTGAAAGAAAGAGGTTGGCACGTCCCTCAAAAAATGCTTCAGCGCTGGGGTTGCCAAGGTGTAGCTACACGAATTGAATTGGTGGGTACATCGTAGGTTTACCCCTCAGCTTCTCAAAAAATCCCTTCATCTTGGTCCCAGCATCCTGGAGAAAATCAACATGCAACAGCCAGCGTCGCTAGCCCAGTCACCCTTGGAGGACTTTGCTGGTGGCGTCCCTACATTTGTGAGGAAAGTCTCTTCTTGCGCCTCGAATCAGTGATCCAAAGAATGCTACAGCTTCTGCACCTGGGCTCGCCTAAACCACTGATGCCAACAGATTAAACCTTCGGAGTTGCCATTGCAACAGCAACAAACCATTGCTATCCATTGCTGATAGTCTTGCTGAAAGATAAACATATGCCCCTTCAGCAAGACTATCAGGAAATAAGGTTTCGAGACACAAGCAGCGGATGGCTTCGTCACGTATGGGTGGTTTATTGACAATGATGTATCCATGATCTAAAAAAAATGGAATGCGACCGCCACCGTCACCACGTGCGCCTGTGCGGGCAGCAGTGCCGGGTTTGACTGTGAGATGGACATCGACCTGACGCGCTGCAAGAACGGGCCGACAAAAGAGAAACTCTAAAAAAAATGTTAAAAACATGAATTACTTTACTTCGAGTGATCCCCACCGTGTCATGTCAACACCACTTGTTGACTCCACTTTTGTCTGACATTCTCTCCGGAATATCTTCTGACATTCTCTCTGACATTGTTTCTGGCATTTTATCCTGACATTCTTTCTGACGTAGCTTCTGCCAATCTCTCTGACATTCTCTCTGACATTGTTTCTGGCATTTTATCCTGACATTCTTTCTGACGTAGCTTCTGCCAATCTCTCTGACATTCTCTCTGACATTGTTTCTGGCATTTTATCCTGACATTCTTTCTGACGTAGCTTCTGCCAATCTCTCTGACATTCTCTCTGACATTGTTTCTGGCATTTTATCCTGACATTCTTTCTGACGTAGCTTCTGCCAATCTCTCTGACATTCTCTCTGACATTGTTTCTGGCATTTTATCCTGACATTCTTTCTGACATGTCTTCTGAAATATCTTCTGACATTCTCTCTGACATTTTTTCTGTCATTTTATCCTGACATTCTTTCTGACATCTCTTGAGACATTCTTTCTGACATGACTTCTGACAGTCTTTCTGACAAATCTTCTGCCAATCTCTTTCTGACATCTCTTCTGACATTCTTTCTGACATTCTCTCTGGCATTCTTTCTGGCAAATCTTTTGACATTCTCTCTGACATATCTTCTGACATTCTCTCTGACATTTTTTCTGTCATTTTATCCTGACATTCTTTCTGACATCTCTTCTGACATTCTCTCTGACATTTTTTCTGTCATTTTATCCTGACATTCTTTCTGACATCTCTTCTGACATTCTCTCTGACATTTTTTCTGTCATTTTATCCTGACATTCTTTCTGACATCTCTTCTGACATTCTTTCTGGCATCTCTTCTGACATGTCTTCTGACATTCTTTCTGACATATCTTTTGACATATCTTCTGACATGTCTTCTGGCATATCTTCGGACATTCTTTCTGACATATCTGCTGCCATTCTCTCTGACATTCTTTCTGACATATCTTTTGACATTCTTTCTGACATCTCTTCTGACATTCTTTCTGACATCTCTTC
>VSDK01001858.1:47765-78960 GCA_009767595.1 Symbiodinium kawagutii | reverse complement strand
TCGTGGTTGAGGTCCGGCAGCGACCACTAGTCGTGCATGGTCGTGGTTGAGGTCCGGCAGCGACCACTAGTCGTGCATGGTCGTGGTTGAGGTCCGGCAGCGACCACTAGTCGTGCATGGTCGTGGTTGAGGTCCGGCGGAGGACCAACCCTCACCTGACAGGTGGGGAAAAAACAAAACATAAAACACACCGTCAAATAGCGCCCCACTCTCCGAACAGAAGTGATGGCTAGAAGTGATGACCCCAATGTCCTGAATTGAAACCAACCACCACCTGATTCATGAACCACATTCAATGGCTGATCTCCCTGTGACTCTGGAAGTCTGAATCTGTGAGGGTCCAAATCTTTCTTGAAATGGGTTTGTACCCAACGAATGTCACACTCTTACGCTGTCTCGCTGTTGCTGGGAATCTGTGAGCCATTCCACGGGAAATCCCAACTGGGATTGCAGGACCAATGTGCACAATGCTTTAGGACCAGGGTCGGCTTGCTCCCAACGTCAAATGCCCAGATCAGATAAAGGTCCAACTTGTAAGAACCCATCTTATTGATGCATCCACAAAATTCACCACGAAATCACGCCCAAAAAGCCAGCCTCAGCTGGCAACCAGCCAGTAGAGAAACAAGCCCTTGCTACCCCAGCTTCGCCATGGTAGCAAAGTATCACAGTCATCAACCACAATTTGTGCGAATCTTTCTACATGTGCAGATGAGTTTTCCCTAATTTTCTCTCCGCAATTCTTCATCCACGGCCAACATGACCACCGAGGAGGAACGAGAAACGCCTCGCGTTAAGCCCAGATTTTTCGGGACGAGCAGGCCTGGCGACGGAAGCCCTGCGAACCGGTGCTTCCTCGCCGTCCAGGAGGCGACGTGCCTGCGCCGAACAAACAGGCACAGAACTGTCAATTTTACATCAATTTGTATCCATAAATGGTGGTAACTACTTGAAAAATGGCAATTGTTTGTCCATAAATAGTGGTGACTACTAACCAACCAAGATTTTTTACTATTCAAAAAAAAATTTTGGGCGAAAATGATGGCACTTCCGAACCAACCAGTTTTTCCGTTGGCGTCCCAAACGCTCAGCTAATTTAAGCGACCAAAATTGATCATCAAGAGTAGGGAAAATAACTAGCTAAAGGGGTACACTTGTTTATGGACGAGCGCAAATTACCAATGAGAATCAATTCGATAAACATATTGATAATAACAATTAATTACCAATTAATGGATGTGATGTGATAATAGATGCATGCTAAGTGATCATTGACATGCGAATAAGTCACGTTACAAGAACATTCAAAACGATGAAACATATGCGATTGATCGATTGGATCCTGAAAATGATGCCATATAATATGAGCGCAGCCCTACTATAAGATCTATAATTGCATGCCTTCGCACAAGAGCTACATCGCTACATCTATATAGTACTTTCATGTAGTTTCTGACAGTTGCGGTTGCAAAAGCCTAAATCCATTCTGACCGGTTGGAGGCTCATCGGCCGAATGGAAATCTGGTATTCCCATGGTGGATTGTGTAATCCCATGGTGCTTTGTAAATACAAATTACTTTGTCGATCTCGTCAAACATTCGATGATGGTATTGGCATGACCATCCTCAACGCTGCCACCATCCAAACCCAATTAGCTCAGGTTTGGCATACGACAGCGGCTGGCCCAGTTGCTGCATGTTGGTGTGGAGTGACCATGTTTGCAAGTGATTCTGAGCCGACCCAAAGGGTTGCGAAGGTACTCCCAAAACCACTGGTTTCATATGCATGTGAAATGAGCCACTGAACGGTGCAGTCCGTCTTGGTCATTTGACAAGGTCCCTGCCCAAAGGACATTCCACAGGTTCTCCCGAAAGCAACCTCGCTCAATTCGGAAGGCGCCACTACGCTTTCCAACCTTGGTCACCAGCTCCATTGACCACCTCTGCATGGGAGATAACGGACAAATGGCATCGTGCATCACAAGGTATTCATGTAAAACCCTGGGGATGTTTTTGTGAAACATGAGCCCATTGACCCCAATCATATCTTTATATATTTTGGTTATTGTTGGTTGTCAACTTCTATTGCGGATGAGGACTTACAGGAACCACTGCTACTAAAGACTGGATCTCCCATGACCACTTTATTTGGCGACAATGAGGTTCGGGCATTAACGCGGCCGCATCAATGTCAATCGCGCTTCCCCACGATAGCGACCTACTCTGAGATTGACAAAACAGGGGAAATGATACATGGAAGCTAGTAAAAAAATGTGCCCCTCAATGATGTTCAATGATGGTGCATTGATTGACTGATAATGAACTACTTTATTAAACCTACTTTGAAAATTGTTTCTTTGATAAAGCATTTCTTGAAGGCTGTCACAGCTGCGAGATTGGCACAGAACAACACTTTGGATTAACCCATCCTGAGACCTGAGATTCTTGGCCAATGACCATTTCGCTTTTAGAGGCGACACCCTGTCAGCATCTGTACGCATTACCCCACAAAAACCAGAAATTGGCATTCCACCAAGTGGAACGTGAATCTGTGCTTCGAGACTCTGCCTGCACCTTGCAAGGGACATTTTTTGGGTTGGAACGAGCTTCACCAGCAAATCACCCAAAGACTTCATGTATGGCACGTTTACCTAGATTTCTGGTTGATAACCAATTGGCCATCATCAGGATATATATATATATAAGTAATATGCATAGAGTCACACCGTTCCTTATGAGCCATCACACTTCCTCATTGGTTTGTTCTATGACAATTGGCCAAAGCATCACGCCCAGAATCTAGCAGAACATCCCCCCGGAAAACGGCCAAGTAGCTCCGGCAAACTTCGGCGCACTAAGATCTCATCAATCTTCCAAGAAGAGCAAGCGCCCGCTGTGGATGCCTCTTCCGTGAGAAACAAACGCCTCCCAGCGATGGCGGCATGACATGGCGCTGAGAATCTGCCACCAAACTTCTGCACCTCATGTTGTCTTTGCCACATCTGACAGCAAGACTAACATCACATAGAAAAAATGTTTCACAGCAGTGCCCGGCTTAGCCAAGGAAAACCGTGTAGTCACACAAATTCCGTTTGCAAGCAGATTGCTTCAACCTGGTTTTGGGAGCAAATATTTTGCTATTGGAGGGTCACAACCGCTATTATTAACAAACCCATCAGGAGGATAAAAGCATTGCGAAACGCCACCAGCGGTTGCTGAAAATTCACACGGTAGACTACCAGGCTGGCACAGCACCGTCCTTGTTGGCATGGGTTTTCTTTTGGCCAAGTGCGGGAAGATCGCCAAGTAGTTGAATTTTTCTGTGGCCACTGTCGCAACCTCAGGCTCCTATTGCGATACGTGGCCCCTACCGCCCACATTGCTCAGGCCTGGGATTGGTCTCACCAACCCTTTGGAGGGAATGGTTATACCGGTCATGGCAACTGCTCATCAAACCACCCTCAAATGCGAGGCCAGTGGTGAAAAATGGACACCCTGTGTTACTGCAGAAAATGCCGGGCTTCTAAGGTCAATGAAGCCCCTACACTGCCACAATCTTGGTCAATGACCTCAGGAAATAACCTCAGCACCTTTCTGCTTGCAGTTTTTGGGAAGTACTCCAACATTCCTTTTTTTGCCATCATTAATCAATACAAACCATTTAAGCAATGCTAACCATCATGAACCATGATCAACCGGTAAAGTATGTATACGCATGCAAAGTAATGATGGACTAATGATAATTGATGTTTAAAAAGTAACCCTTACAAACCATCACAAACAGGGTGGTGGTCAAAACCCCCGCCCTCCCAAACACATTTGTGAATCAACCGACCATTCGAAATACAGGGAAAAACATGTTGAAAACCACCAACAGTTTTGGGAAAATATGGAAACATGTTAAACACCACCAGTCATCACCAACCAGTAGCTGGTTGGTGGTTGAACCATCCCTATGAAATTATGCTTGTCAACGAACCATTCGGTCAATAACTACCAGCGGAATTAAAGTATGCGAGCCAAACCACGAACCAGATTGGTTGTTTCGCCGTTATTAATTATTGTTGCTTACTATCCCTTATTATAAACAATCATTACTGGTACTTAAAACCCCCTTGAAGACCCCCTAGCTACTATTGCTTTGGTTTAATTACTTGGCCGAAGGAAGTTTAGAAACCTAAGCGTCCGACAGATTGAAAGTTGCTGCAGTCAATCATCCAGTCAGATCAGAAAGATAGTTGCACGCATGCGAAATGAACGGGAAAAATGCGCAAAATGCTGTGTTTCACAAGGTTTCGTGACCATTCGTGACCTGGGAATGGTCAGAAGGTCACCTCTGCGGGTGCGGAGGTCGCTTGGGCCATGGATCGGCAAAAATTGCACCTCGCCTAGGCGAAACGCGCGTCTGGAAGTGAAAATCGAAAAAAAATATCGTTCTTAATCATTCTTGAGCACATTTTGGAAGATGAGATGTCGAAAAATTGCAGCTCGCCCAGGCGAAACGCACATGTGGAAGTGAAAATTGGAAGGGGCTGACATACTCGCGGACATTTTGGGAGATGAGATGTTGAAAAATGCACCTCGCCCAGGTGAAACGCACATTTGGAAGTGAAAAACAAAAAAACTGACATGCTCGCGGCCTTTTTTGAAATTTTTGGAAGATGAGACGTCGAAAGGTTGCACCTCGCCGAGGCGAAACGCGCATTTGGAAGTGAAAAACGTAAAAATTGACATGCTCGTGGACATTTCGGAAAATGAGATGTTGAAAATTGCAACTCGCCGAGGCGAAACGCGCATTTGGAAGTGAAAACCGCAAACACCTGTCACGTTCGGGACACTTTTGCACGATGAGATGTTGAAAAAGTGCATGGCGACGCGGTGAGACGTACATTTTCAAGACTTTTGGACGTTAAAAGCATTCAAAAATATTCAAGACCCTTAACTTCTTCGAAACCTGAGCCACTTTTTGAAAAGTTGGACGGCGCCGTGGCGAAACGCGCGGTTGGGGGAGATTTCTAAGAAAAACCTGTCCCTCGGCACTTGTTACACATCACATGTTGGAAGTCTCAAAAGCTTAGGTTGTAGAGCATTTTGGGGATGAAAACCTTTCAAAACTCGCACGTTCGCGTCGTTTTGGAAGTTCCGATGTTCGAAAGTGTGAAAAACTGTGTTTTGGAGCATTTCCCAATGAAAACCTTTAAGAACCCGTGGTTTCGTGTAATTTTTTGAAGATCAGATGTTGAAAGCATCGGGATGTCAAGGTTTTGCAACATCTTGGACGGTGACATTCAACATCAACATCTGCAAGTGTTTGGTGCTGGCACGTTTTGTCTTGGTACGTTTTGCTTTGGTAAGTTTTGTCTTGGTACGTTTTGCTTTGGTAAGTTTTGTCTTGGTACGTTTTGCTCTGGTACGTTTTGTCTTGGTACGTTTGCTCTGGGTTTATTGATCACCCAGGCGGGGGCTCTTCTCGAGGTCTCCGTCAGACAAGGGAGCTCCTTGGGTTGCCCTTCACATACATCACCAAGCAACTACATCACCAGTCAGCTACATCACCAACCGGCTACATCACCAATCAACTACATCACCAACCGGCTACATCACCAAGCAATCACATCACCAACCAACAACATCACCAAACAAATGCATCACCGATCAATTACATAACCAGTCACTAGCACCACCAATCATTAACATCACCAACCAACCGCATTACCAATCATGAACATCACCAACCAACCGCATCACCAATCATTAACATAACCAATCAATCACATCACCAATCAACTGCATCACCAGAATCAAAAAAAACCAGAGACCAAAAAAAACACCAGAGACCAAAAACACCAGAGACACAAAATCCCCAAAGACAAAAAGCCGCCAAAGAAAAGAAGCAACAAATCATCAGAAACAAAAAATCATCAAAGACAAAAAACACCAGAGACACAAAATCACCAGAGGCGCAAAATCACCAGAGACACAAAATCACCAGAGACACAAAATCACCAGAGACAAAAAAACACAAGCGACAAAAAACACCAGAGACACAAAATCACCAAAGACAACAAACACCAGAGACACAAAATCACCAGAGACAAAAACCACCAGAGACAAAAAAAAACCAGAAGAGGGAAAACACCATCATCACTTTCGACCATCATCCACACCATCACTCTTCCTATATGCTATCCTTTTTTTAGGAAACTTCCGGCACCGCCTTGCGCGGTCATTATGTTGCTTCCTGATACTAATGTTACGCACAAACGCCGTGGTTTGCCCTCCCACGGCTTTTCCTATCAATTGAACATTGCTCTAAGAATCATTGAGAAACACTGGCTATACGCAGTGATTTAGGGTTTTAGGGTTTGGGTTTTAGGGTTTAGGGTTTTATGGTTTTAGGGTTTGGGGTTAAGGGTTTTAGCGTTTTAGGGTTTAGGGCTTCTTGACTCTCAGAGTTTCAAAACAACGGGCCTGCGCAGGGTTTTGAACAGTTGACCAGACTAACTTCTGGGCAGGTCTTGTGCATCCGGGCAAACCATGGAGTCTTGCCGTAATGTTAGTTTTGGGGAGTATACTTCGTTCGTCCCATCTCCCAGCAACTCAGAGCTTTGCCGGGCGACAGCCGACTCAATGGGCCGCGGCGCTGCTATGCTTCGCACCGGCGGCAATGAAAAACGGCCTCTGCGCTTCCAGGGACCGACGAGGAGATCTGTGGTTAAACAAAGGGGTTGTTTTATCCAGACCCTGATCTATTGGCCATGATGAAATTCTAATAATGAATGATGGACCATGATGGATATAATTGACTGATCTGTTAGCCACCATTCATGATGGCTGCTGCTTGCTTTTTGAAAGCAACCAATAGCGAATTAGAAAATGGTTGAAGATCATTTATGTAAAATGGTTGTTGGTGGTGGTTGTTCGCTAAGATCTGAACGAGGGTGACGAGCATCGCCACGGCAAGGTATCAGCACTCACACGTTTCATTTTGAGTATACTTTTAGGACGTAATTGCGAAGTATCAATTGGGTAACAGGAATTGCTGTTCACAAATTTGCCACAATCTAAACCAACATAAACCAACAACTTGTTTCTTTAGGGGGGTCGTTGATTGATTTCGATTGGACTCTGTACAGCAAGCCCTTGGACTTGTGCCTGGTGAAACCTTGCCGCACCGTAAACCACCGTAGTTGACGCGTCATGCCCAACACCACGAGGTTTCGAGTGGTGATAACTCAAGCCCCTTAGATCTTTCCAAATCCTAGCCTGTGGCATTTTTTGTTGGGCTTGGTGATTAGTTACATCAACCAACCAACTGAAATACAATAGGGAAAATGGGAAGATGTTGAAAGCCACCAGCCAGTATTATATTTTTCTTCCATCGCCATGTGCATGATCATATATAACTTACAATTTCTTTTGGTAATGTGTGCTGGTGTTTTTTCTCTACCAAGGTAGGCAATGTTGAACTGCTGGGATGTTCACCCTCTGCTACCAGGGAACTGGAGCGTCTTCGAGTGCGTGCTGCCAGCATGGCCGGCTCCTACTGGCCGTCACAGGCTTCCCCAAGCTGCTGCACGGTGGGGGCTCATGGTTAGTGACAGCAGAAAGCAAAAGCATGGTGAAAAACTAAATGCTATGAACATCTATGAACTAGGTAGCTAGCTCAAGAACAAACTAGCTTAAAGTAACTAACGTAGGGGTAAGTCAGAATATAGAGAATAATGGTAATTATGGTTGACAGACAATAGAAAAGGTCAAAACTAACAGCTGTAGGAATAATGAAGAATCTAAAGAATCCTTGGGGTGTTTCATGATGGTGAGTGGCAGATCGGTTCATCGATGGTTGGCTTCTGTTGTTGAACATCCAAAAGAGGAGGGGAACATAAGGAAACACACCAACATCACTCGGGGATCGGGCCTCTACAATGCCATTTGTGATGATGGTGAAATATCCGCCATGGACAGGTTTAGTAATATGGATCTACCAGGAATACTTGTACAACAATGGTTGCTTGTCATATCCGAACTGATTCATGCAACTGTTGAATCACTTGATGGGCACATGGTCAGTTGCACTGACTTCATACCACCAACCGACCAAATGCATGCATACGATACATCTGCAAAAATGTAAATGGATCTAAGATCGGAAGGCGCAAGGGGCCGTTGCCTACTGCATGGAAAACAATCCACAACAATAATTCATTTGAATGGATCCCGCCTCTAGAGAATTCAAACATGCATAGACCACATGGCAATCCTTGATTTGTATCGCCATGTATTCGTTATATCCAAGAACATTGTTCAGGCATTTAAGACTTCGTGCATTGCACATGTTTTTGTTTGGTGTTGGAATGTGATGAAAAGGGGCCATCGCTGGTTGAACCACTTTTGAAGAATACAGTAGTGAAGTAATGATTCAGCATCAGCAAACAAAAAACAACACCTCAAGGACTCAAGGAACATCTCATTGCAATCCCTGTCCATCTTCAAAGTGCATCTATCACAAGTGCACCTGATTGCAGTGGGCTGGTGATCCTGCCATGTTGAAAAGCGATCAGCAAAACCGAGGACGCTGGTACAGGCACCTTCCCGTTATAGTTCAGCCAATAAGTACATAAGGGGTTGCTGACTGGTCAAACTGCCTGCTTGAAATATCTACACCTGAGGCGCTCATCCCCGGAAAACGGACAGCATCGGACAGCCCCCTCAAACACGCAACGGCTTGGTGGCCGCCCGTGGCCCGTTCAAAAATCCATGGTGGATAACCAAGGCTGTGACCAACCATAGCTGCATGTACGACGCTTGGCCAATAGCCAGAGCTACAATATAATATCCGTTGATTCATAAAGAGGCAAGTGTCTATGAGCATATCTTTTT
This sequence comes from Symbiodinium kawagutii, assembly GCA_009767595.1. Lineage (NCBI taxonomy): Eukaryota > Dinophyceae > Suessiales > Symbiodiniaceae > Symbiodinium > Symbiodinium kawagutii. The sequence goes on along the minus strand of VSDK01001858.1, from coordinate 70,078 downwards.
GTCTATGCGCATCAGTCTAATTTTTTTGGACAAACCACATACTGTATGTACTACATGCAATTGACAATTAATCAACGAGGGATTCTTGTATTAATCTCCCCCTTACTGCGCTGGAGCTTATCTGGTTGGTGGTTGAACAAACCTGTGAAAAATGTGCTTGTCAACCAGCCATTTGTTAATAATTGCTCAGGAAATTGAAAAATGTGAATCAAGCTGCCAACCAGATTGGTTGTTGCTTGTTATCCCTATTGTTAATGCCGGTCAAAGCACCAGCCAGTTATTCTCATAGCCATCATGGCACCGCCGGCACCACTGTCCACCGGCACTTCCTCGCTGGGCACGTCGTTTCCGCTGGCGCTCTCCCAATGGCTGGCGCCCGTCGTGGCGGTGCAGCCTGCAGGACCAGTTGGTCTCCATGGGTTCTGGGGAACAACGGGAGATCCGGTTCTCACAAAGCCCCAGTGATCTATATATGCTTCTATATGCTCAATAGATCTCAATAGCTGGTGATCTTCCTCATTAAATGTGGTTGGTCTGCTCAATGGCTGGTGAACTATCCTAAATGTGGGTGGTTTGTGGTGGTCTACTCATATCTTCTGTGAGGACAGCATTGTGACATGTGGGACAAGAGATCAATGTTTGTGAGTTCGGGGCAAAACCCAAAACACTTGGTCGTGAAACCCTGGGCCACAGCGAGCCGTTGTCACAGCACCTCCGAAAAGAAATCATAAACCTCCATGTGACAGAATAAGGGCGGCCTAATCATGTGCACCAATATGATTGCATTTATGCTGCCCTTGTTGTTCCTTCCTGAAGGGTGTCCGCGAGCGTTTCTGCTACCTACAAGTAGCTGTTGGCTAATCAAAACCATCATATGTGGGCGGTGTATGGCGGGATGCTCGGCTTCAAGATGTTTCAAGGGCAGTGATGTGCAGGAAGCCAAAGCAGAATCATATTGCTTCAAAACCGTGGTTGACAGCGAGAGTCGCAGAGATGCACCTTGACAATCAGCGATTTTTTTGGGTGATTACCATTGGGTATCATCTTCCAGTCGTTTGCTTTCAAAATCACTTGGGCCACCCATGCCAGCCATGGCCATGCTGCCCAGTGTCGGCTGCGGCTGGCCCGATCTTTCCAGCTCCCCACATCGGTGGACTCCATAGATGGCCACAGCGCCTTCTCAGGTAGCTGGCCTTGACCGGGGGGTCACCATGGGCCACAAAGTGGTGAAACTGCTCGGCCCCAGTGGACTTTCAAGGTCTCAGAAGCTATGAGCTACAAAAGCATACATACACAAGCCACCTCCAATTTTGGAAAAATAAAAATAAAATGGCTGATAGAAAGCGCCCGAATTCAATGTAAATCTACGCTGCAAATTGATATATTTATTTATCAAGAAAATAATATAGATATATGATGATATATGTGTGTAATCAAACATTTTTCAATGCATGGATGTATATGTGCATATATTTGCATGTCGATTCACTGTTGAGTTTGCCGGAGTTCAACCTCTGCAAGCATCGGCCTGAAGGGTGAAAGTTCCGGGGGCTTTCCTTCCAGCTGGCGAAGAAATCATCTAAACGACCTTGCCTGGGGGGCAAGGCTTGGCTCGAAGCAAATGGGGCCCTTGGGTAACCACTTGAAGCTGAACATCACCATTTGTTATAGGTAAAGCAGCTGTAAATGGTGGGTTTCCATTCCCGGGTTAGTTTACAAGAGTGTAAATGTGAACAACAAGCAACAGCAGTGCAGATTTTGCACACAACTGATGCGAGTAGATGTGAGATGCTGTGAGCAATCGTGGAGCATGAATTATTCTTGAACATTCTTGAACAAAAAGTCCATACAAACGAGCAACAGCGTGACTTGAAGCGACCTTTGCTGTCTTGGATGGACAAAAATCTCTTGAGCCACCTTGGAAGCGTATTGGATGCAAACTTGCTCAATGAAGCAAGTGCTTGCCAATCTGAAATATGGTGCAGCATCTGCCGAAAATGAAGCAATGTCGCATCCCAGTACGAATGGGTCTGACAATTCGAACATGATGGAGTTGGTCGTCCGCCAGCCATTTCAATGTCTGGCAATCCCCACTCAAAGATCTATCCCGTTCTATCCTTCAGAGGAATTGTGTCAGTGAAAGTCCTACAGAACCAGAGCATGGCTAGACTGGATAGCCTGCTGCGCATGCAAAAACACATTCATCACTTGCAACCTGCAAGAACCCCAAAGGAAAACATGACACCATTCGCTTTGAATGAACAAAACCCCGGAAACTCTAGTTGTCTCCAGCTTGTTTCATATCGGGGGAAGGGGCGAATACATTCATATTCTGGAGAGCTGCATGGACATTGCCTGCATCACTGTCATTGCGATGGCCCATCGTCAGTTGATTACAGCCGGCAGCCACTTGGTTTCCCATTCTCAGCTCTTCCCAACTTCCGATATCTTCCAATCGGCAGTTCAAGCTCACATGCACTCCAGTAACATGTGCATTTGATTCCTTTCATTAGTTGATTCCTCCATAAACTGTAGCAACCCAATCCACATGCATCGCGCATTCACCAGAAATGCACTTGGCAAAAGTTCGCAATGCATCAGCTAAGCAGCTACCTGAAAGATCCTGAGAAAGATCCTGAAAGCTTACTATCTGCACACACTGATGTTGCCACGCTCACCCCGCCTCTCTGCCGGGCTTTCGCTTCTACTCCATTCGTCACCTCTCTGCAGCAGGGCCCTTTGAAGGGCATGGCGAAGGTACCACACCTGGCGGTCACGGCTAATCTTGCCATGGAGAATGGTACAGCGCGTGAAACGATCAACAGGACATAATACGGCACCAATAGGATACCAAGCCTGGTGTCCAAAATGTATTACATATTAATTTCACAGGTATGCCATGATCGCCGCTTCCAGAAGCCAAGCACGGAGCACAAGGTTGCACAGGATGAGCCAAATTGAAGGTGAGGGAAGGTCCACAGAGATCATAGAGGGGTCCTTTTAGTGCACAGTTTCAACGGCACCCGAAGCATTGCAACTTTGCGCCTGGTAGCTGTGGCTCATCAGCATCTTGGCAACGGCACGGAAACTTTGGCCGCGCACCTGGTAGCTGAGGTACAGCTGTTAGCAGCAGCTGTTAGCTGCAATACTCAAACTTATTTTTCCAGCCTGAAACTCAAAACACCAGATTCCATCAGATTCCCAAGTTCAGACGCATCGACGTAAACACAAATCATTGCAGTCTGTAGCCGATATTTTGTCGAAACTTCTTTCACTGGTCCTCTGAGAGGATCTTTATTTGAAATTCTCTGTAGGTGTTTCCTACAATGAGATTCAAGCAATATATTCATGTCAATCATGGGAAGCACAGGTCTGCAACCAGTGAAGCCAATCCTTGGATAACATATCGATCAACATATGCTGGGCATATTGGTCAGCATCATCCGTCGTCATCATCATCATCATCATCCCACATGGTGTTGCAATCATAGAAGGAGCATTCAAAACTCTTCCTGTACTGGTTGGTGGTTTCAACCCATCTGAAAAGATGAGTCCGCTAGGTGCTAGGGGAAATAAATAGATGCTTAAAACCACCAGCTAGAATACAGATTGCGCCTGTTGCAGAGGTAGGCCCCCTCTCAGCTGTTCTTCGGCTACCCAACGCTTGGCCAACTCGGCTATGCTCGTAGTCGTAGACTCCTGCCACGCGGATGATCTTTGGATGTCACTATAAGTCACTCGGTACAAATCCTGGGCGGTTAGATACCAGCTATCTTTAACCAAAGCATTGCCACTAGGGACATGACGCAACAGCCATTCCACTGTGCTCAGGGAAGTCTGAGCAAATGTGCAAATTTAGGCAGCATTTCCCTGAATGGAACGGTTGTTGAACAAGTCAGCTGCTGTAACATGGCATCTTATCTGTTGTCCAAGAATGTTTGCTCGTGAAAACCTTCAGCAGTGCCCCCTTGCTATCTGCGGAAGACAAATGGCAAACACTGACGCGCACAAACTGCAACGCTTGTCCTCGTTTCCGTGTCGACTGAGTCAAAGAGTGTGGTTCTATCAGTGCAGTTGCTTTGTGTTTGTGTCTGGTCTGACACGAGCTTGCGGCTGATAACATCAGCAAGTTAAAGTGGTGAAAAACATTGAAACATGGCGGAATCCTGCACTCGCGGCACGCTTGACAAAGCAAGCGGGTGTCTGGTGCTGGGTAATGCCGATGGATTGTTGTGATTTGGGGGATGACCGGGGGCTAGAAAACCAGAAGGACTAAGAATGCTGTTGCTTTCTTTATGATGCAATCAAATTGGTTGAGTGTGGAAGGCACCATGGTGCAAACAGCAAACAGCGGTCGGATCGACCATTCAACGTCTTGAAAATGGTTTGCAGTACCTGGGCATGTTCATACATGGCGATACGACACCGCCGAATACTCCGTTCTTGACTCATTCATCAAAATGTTATAGCATGTCTCCCGCCCAAAGCGACTCAATTCCATGGGCAAAGGCAACAAATACGAATCATGTGGGTAAACAAGGCTGAACACCCCTAGCTCAGCTCCCATGCTAAAAGTTAAGCCTTTGTAGCATGTAGCCCCCCATGGCCCCCTGTTGGGGTTCCCAGGCGCCACAGCAAAGCCTCGAAAGCTGCGAGGTTTTCCTGTGGCCGTTGGCTGAGAACAACAACCTTGGTCAATGATGATCACTGTTTTGGGGTATATACTGTTGACCTCGCGTATCGGAGGACCCTCTTACCGGTATGTCAATGTTGGATTTCAATGAATGTGGCTTTCGTAGAATGGACTTTTGACTGAAATCTCTTGAGGCCACGGGTAGGTGATGAAAGCTAGCATCCCAAGTGAAAGGAGACAAAAGGTGCATCTCTCGCAACGGGTAACGATTGAGATGTAAAAGCATGAGCAAGCGATCCATAAGTACTGCATCAAAGCAAGAATTTTTAATGGCCCAGCACGGTCTGGCCTCCTTCCAGCGTTTGGCAAAACTTTCACGCTGGTCTTGATGGGCAAAATCAACTGCTGATTTGCGTCAAAATGGAAGGGGGAAACATGGAGAAATCACCAGTCACCTGCGCATAGCAGTAAATTTGGTTCATGAAAAGCATGAATAGTTGTCCGTTTTGGTTCCTTTGGCATATTATTTGCTTGGTAAAGTCGGCGGAAGGCCCTCAAAAAAACATACCGTTGTTTACATCATGATATTATATTTGCTTCGCGAAAATGATTCTTGTTCACTCGTCAAAGCTTATCATTCTCTTAGAAATTATCATCTGCTTTGAGGAGGTTGCTTTGCTTGTCGGTGCCTCGGGTGTTGCCGAGACCCAAGGTGAGCTGGTGCATGGACTCCCACCGGTGCGTTCCCACATGGTTACGTGACCAAAGCACTTCGGATTGGCTGAGCTGAGTAATGTCTACAGGTCAATATCAACCATCATCATCATCATGGGAGATAATACTCAACAATATAGTAAGGCAAAACATGGTGGTCTCTCAGCATGGGGGTACCCCGAGTTCAGTCTTTCACCCATGTTCAGTCATAAACCATGCATTTTTGGGGTCCCCCTCCTTCCAGAAACACTCAACACTGGACATGCCCAAATGACATGACTATATTTCTTTCCAATCTGGATGTGGTTGGCATCATCTCGGCATTTGGGGTTGCAGTATGTATTCCTGACATGCTTGGATTCGAATCTTCATGAAGGGCATGCGAGCCTTGTACACCGAACACCACCAGCAACAACCTACGTTGCCAACACACGTCGCTGCGTTGCCTCCAGTGATTCGTGCCCAAAGCTCCGGTAGAGGCCGTCCGCCATGAAGTCATGGCCTGGTGCAGTTTTTGACGAGCTGTTCATGCTCAAGTCATGTTCAGTCGACAGGACATTGATGGTGAAGTCATGAGAATTCAAAGACTATTTACAGCTAGGAGTTGAATCACCAGCTATGTATGGCGAAGGTTTCTGTCACAGCCAAAAAGGAAGAAACTATTCACGGTTAAGATTGATTAAATCATCAGCTGTCAATGGCAAATCACTAGCCATTCAACAATCTGGCGAATGACGAGGGCAGCATGGTGACTAGTGCATGGTTCCTACATTACATCTCATGAACTTCGCTAATGTCCACCTTGTTTTGAGTAGAACTCACCCTGACATCATGCAGGAGTTTCTCAAAATAGGGGAGCCCCATATCATCCTTTGTTTTATAATCATTTAAAGTACAGCAGTAATAAACCGACCATTTTTGGGCACCCCCATTTTGAGAAAGTACCATGTTATTTCGTAACGCAAGATATCAGCACTTTGACGTAGCTACCTTCGCAAAGCCTGTGCCGACCTTGGCATTTTCATATTGAGAGAGTACCCAGGGACATGTTTGCATCATGATAATGGCAGGCACCTACAGTAATAACAAACGAAACAAAGGAAAATGCAAACACACAATCTGCACTGAAGAAAACTGCATTACAATACACTACCAAAACTGTTTTGTCTGTAGGCTAAATGTTGTACTATACCATTATACCAGCAGCTGCTTCTTTTTTCAGAAATGCATATCAATTAAGTCTAATTGCCCTACTTTGCTGGGGCGGACCCAGCCTCGCTCCCACTCAAAACGAATACAGCTGCAAGAATTGATTTTCTGCTCATTCCACTGTACATGGTCTGCCATCCCACTGTGCATGGTCTGCCAGCACATGCCAGCACACTGCTTTGGGTGCGCTGCAAGTGATGGACATGGGCACCGTACTGCTCTCGAGTACAGGTTGCGAAAATACAAAATCAAACCAGGTCAAAAAAAAAGTTTGCTGCAGCGCTTCCGATCATTTTGCCCGCCCCGGCCGTAGTGGCAGATGCACCGGCGCATCTGCAGGAACTTGAGACATCTTGAGACCATTGGCGGACATGGCATGTGGCGCTGCCCAGGCCACCTCGTGCTTATCCAGCGAAGTGAAGATTTCCCTCACTCCAAACATGGAAAAAACCAAGACCACAAAGATAGTGCAAGGTAAGCCCCAAACTGAAAGATGCGGCAAAGCCTGCGACATCTGACATGCTTGGGTGCCGAACAAAAAATGAACACTGCAAGCGCTCTCGGTAGTTCTTCACATCCCTCGAAAACTTCTCATCATTGTCGCTCGGGACATTCACCGCATACACGTCGCTGTGTGCCACATGGTGGAGAGTGTGCCACTGGATACAAGATTTGTGTGGCCACATATTGTGCACAACGGCACTGGGACCCACAGCTCCATGCAAAAAGAGGTAGGGAACACTCCCAAGTGTATTGCAAAAGAACAAGGTTCCACCTGACACCCAGACTTCCCAAAGACCTGCTGCAGGAGTTGTTGGATAAGTTCCTTTGCAAAGGTGATGTTCCAAATGCACAAGGCGATACAATGGTTGGACCTCATGACACAGTTTGTGCAACCAGGCAAACTTGAATTGGACCATGTGATGCAGAAACATGTTCTCCACAATCGCCACCACAAAGTGGATGAAATGGAATGGAAAACCCCATCTGATTTGCAGCATTGCAAGCGCTGTCTGTACTTGTAAGACAACAGCCAGCTGGGATGTCGTGTATAAGATCTCCATCCCAGCCTCCACGTTGCTTAACCTGGTGTCCCGCCCCAACCGCTCCTGTACAACGCGATAACCTTCACACCAGAGAGGACAAGACAATAGCAGAAGCAGGCCCATGGCATAGAGTACCATCATGGTGTTCTGTACAGAGGTCTCAATTGTGCTCATGGGAAACATCACGTATCCCTGCCATGCTTTTGGAAGGAGGCCCTCAAGAAGAAGCAGTGCAAAGTATCGAAGTGCCATTTGGGAGAAGGAAACCAAGGAGATCGCCATTGCCATAGCCCAGTTGTTGAACCAGCCAAGTATGGAGGACAAGGTGATCTGCCACATGTTCTGGCGGAAGACATAGTAGTAATAGCAAAGGCCCATCACAAATGTTGGCAGCAAAGAGTACAGCGCAATGAAACGGTTGTATTCCATGGAGAAGCCCACAAGGGAATTCAAACACAACACCAGGATCACATAGGAAACAACATTTAGGACCAAGGTAGGTCCTGTGGTAACAGGAACAAAGAGCTCTTGAATTTCCTTGGTGGCTTCGGCATGAGACTCCCAAGCTTTCAAGTTGTAGCAAATCGAGACCTTCCAGGTAAAGGCGTAGCCTCGTAGGAACTTGTCCAGGTAGTTTTCCATGAGGTTTGCGGCAGAAAACGGTTGATGTTGACCCAGCTTCAATGCCACGGAGCCCCTGAGCTCGAAAATCCTTGAGCCAAATTGTTGCATCGTTTGTACGAGCTAAGCGTGGCATTGTGCAAATCTCGTGGGGATCCATCTCCTAAAATGCATCCAACAATGGATCCAAAGCAACAACATGCTGCGCACACTCCGCTGCATAGGAAACCTCGGGATTCCGCAAATAAAAACAGTTGGTTCGTTACTTCTCTTGACCAGCTGTTGCCCTTTGATTCGACAACCGTCTCCATCTCGGGGCAGCTCCATGAGAGATCAACAACAGTAGTTTCCGATAGTAAGAAACAAGGTACATCACCAACCATAGTGAAGTTTGCAAGCGCTTACGGATCTGCCATGAAGGAATCGCACGGCAAATCTCAAAAACATCCCAGCAGCCTTTGGGATGATCCCGCGAAAAGTTTGTGGCACATAAATTTCCACATCACTCCTGACCCCAGCCTGCAAATTCCATGGTTGTGAAACTGGGTGCTGGGCTCGCTGTTCTTCCGATTTGCTGGTGTCTGTTAGAGCCCCCTAGCGTTTCATGAGGGTCCCTTCAGTTATTGCTAAGCACCCTGCCTCCCGAGAGTTTATCAAATTTTATCAAAAGTGATCATCGAACTGGTGGTGAACACAGGTTGTTTCTGCGATGTCCTGAGTGCCGCATCACCACCCATGTTTTCAGCAATGCACTTGTCTTGTTTCTGTCAGCCAGCAGCCCCACTTTGAGCATCACAGGTGGCAGCATACCGCACCCTAGGGCTGTGATAGATGCGCCCAAGGATGGCACTGAAACATCCAAACACATGGGGGGTAGGAGACCAAGGGTTGGTGCACCAGGCTTCTGGTTGGTCCCTTGGTGATCGTTGCTGATAGATCCCAAAGGTTCCTCCAGGGTCGCAGGATCGGTTTTTCTGTTGGGCGGCTCCAAGCATCCAAATTTTCCAACATGCTTGGTGCCCCTGGCTTTATGAGCAAAGCTAAAATCCACTGAGCTGAGAGGATGCCAAGATCCTGAGTGCAACTTTGGCTAGAAACACTGAAAATTCTGACTCAAAAAGGGTATCGCCACATCGTGGGATGCTGGGCGATGATATCCTTCCGATATCTGTCTTGAATGTTGTGAGGTATCGTAGCTTATCGTGGTTTCCTATGGTGGCTAGCTGGCCCCATTTATTCCTTCTCGCAATCAAACGACGACACTATGCCTAAAACCCCACTATGTACCACTGGACAGCCGCAACTTGTGGCATCGCAGCATTAATATTTTCTCAGCCATGGCAAGTCACTGCGAGAGGAAGCCGCTGTCCTGATCAATGGTGACATGGGCACGTCATGCAAGATATATGCATATATCCCCAGAGGGCCGCGCATGACGCATGAGCCTGGTTCCCCAAGGAAATCAACATGATCATGTTCAACTGTGTTTGATGGTACGGCTGATATGAGTAACAAAAAATGATGGGCACATCACATTTTTCTCCACACATTTTTTTGGGGTAGGTGCCTAGAGAACTTTCACCCACTTTACTCTTGAACACCTCTTGACACGACAAAGAACGTCATCCAAGTAAAATTAAAGTATGAATCATCTTTTTTTGCTAGGGCGTCCCGAGGCTTTGCCCGGACAAGCGGCAGTTGTTGCCGGCAAGCATCAAGAAACTGGTGCAAAGAGTAGGCACACATCTTGGGAGAACAAATACTTTTGCAAAAAACACAAGCTGAGGGTTTTGATCAGCATTGGCCGGCACAAAGGTTCAAGCAATTGCCTCTGGATTCTCGAGCCTTTCTTATCATTCCTTTTGCATAGCCCAAGGAAGGCATGGTTGTCCCAGACTCCATTGCATTACGGGCGATGAACCAGTTAGACAACCATGACGAAGTCATATTGGAAGATATGCTATGTTGCGAGATTGCATCAAGCCTGATAATGGATCAATAGCTCTTTCTTGTGAAATGGATGGCGGTTTATAAACCTGGATCTCCCGTCATATTTAGGATGCAAACGAATCATATGGTTACAAGGCTGTTGCGTTCCATGGGCCAATTCCAAACCACCATGGGCTTGGTGGGCAATGTTCAGCAGCTACCGGGACAAGCAGCTACAGCTACAGCTAGGGGGAGCTCATAACACCAGCGATACCATCGAAAAAAAAAAAAAAAAAACAAAACATCACACATCTCAGTTCCCCATCTGCAAATAGCAGTGGTGAGTTTCACTGCTGAACATTGAGGAACTCAACAGAAACCATACACATACAATATACACATAAAAAATCCAGAAATACAAACACTACTATTTCGCATCTATAGAGATATACGTGTGCAATTAAAGACTAGCCTTAAACATATACATACATATATATATATATATATATACACATATACCATCATATACCGTGCTCATAAACACGAATATACTGTATGCATCTGTATGCATCCGTATGCAATGGCAATTGTACCTTTTCCAAATCCCCTGGGTTCCATCCAGGCCCTCGCACTCGCAAGTGCCAGGTGCGGTGCACGGCATTTTGAGATCCTGGGGCCTCAGCCACGACACGAGGGGCAGGGAGTGGTGCCCGAAGCGACGGCAAGGGCAACGACATAAGCAGCCGGCTGGTCATTAGGCATTGCAGCCTTGACCATGGGCAAGTCGGGACAAGACTTCATAGATATACGGTGTGCTTCATGATCAAATAAAACAAATTGCACTTTTATGTTTGATGGCGCACCAGCTAGTTGATTTCGTTGTGCTCGGTCTTCACGAGCCACATCCAAAGTCAGGTAAGGGGTGATGGCATATGCTCCCTATCAAATGCCTTGTGGGTGCACCGTTGGGCCCTCATCCTCAGCCCGCCAGATGTTAGGGAAACGTATGGATTCTGAAATTACGGGAAAAATGGGTTCTTTGCAATCTTGAGATATGGTGCAAGTCACGGTTTTCTGCTACCACCAAACAAGTTGTTCCGATCCACCCTGTATCCAGGCTATGTGGTAAGAACGACGAACACGGCAAAGACTTTTGCCTAGGACTTGTCTGAATGCTACTGAATGCCACTCGATTTTGAATAAACCCTGAGCAGCTGAATGACGTTGACTGGCTGCCCCTGTAGTTCAATGATGAACGAATCCTAGAATCTTGAACATAACATCATTCAACGATTCAACGAATTCAAGTATAAACATCTTGATATTACTTCTAGATGAGAAGAGCCCCAGGTATCAAACCGATTGATACACAGTTGGGTTCAGCTCTCGGCTCATCAAGTTGCTAATGGCCTCCGTTCCACCATGGACTAAGACCTCGGCAGATCCCCATGGGCATCCCAAGACTTGCCTCGGCGGCACAAGGTGAAGCTACAGCCGTGGTCAGTCTGAAGGTACAAGGGTCAGCACGGCTATCCGCTGCAGTCCCATGGGCAGCTACGTGATTTCAATCATTCAAATCTTCTCGCGACTGATCATTGTCAGTCACATGTATCTGAACTTTGAACATTTCAAAATGTACATATGCGCAGGCTGCAAAAACAATCAAAACACTGGGTGACCGAATTAGTTGAAGTCAGGAACGACTCACCTTTGTTGGGATGGTTTCCCGCTGAGCACTTTTGCCCTTAACAACAAGAAAATACGGTGTATAGTAAAACACATGGAGAGACACCAACAAATAGACATAGATATAGATATCACATAGTTGGATCACATGGGACAGCTGATGCAACATATTGCCAATCGACAACTTTTGATATGCAAGTGCATGGTAATGAAACATGCGCAAAAACAAGCAACCGCAGTACCAAATCACCAATTTCAATTTGGGAAGATCATCGGGTATCAATCGCAGTATGCAACCTTGAACCTCAAGCCCCTAAACTTAGTCATCGTGCTGAGCTTTGGTTCGGCCACTCCTGGTAGTTCCTTAGCTTCCCCTTTCCAGGGCCATATGGATACCCCTGGCTCCTTTCCTTCCTCCCAACCATCAGCCAGCGTGGCAAACCATCGCAGCATCACCCGCCCTGCTACCACCAGTGGCTCGGCTCGCGCACGGGAAGCGGGGCAGGACAGCGCGCTGAGACATCTCCATAGCACGGCCGTGCTGCCTCAACATCTTGGTGGTTAGAAATCCATTGTTAATTGTAGCGGTGAATAAAACAATCGCACCTGCGATGACATGTTTTTTGCCAGGGCTTCCCAAGGTTCGCCCTACAGCAAGCATGTAGCAATGCAAAGACTGGGTCCTTGTCGTGTGTGTCTGTATGTGCGTGCACATGGAGCCTAAGGCTCGTAAAGAGACAAAAAGGTCAGCCAGTGCTTTCTGGCCCAATGCTTTTTGGGAGGGGGAAATATTTGCACCCAGGAACCACAGGCAGAGTCTTCCAGCACCAAAATCATTTTTCACGCGAGGAAAGAAGTTGCCGGCAATGAGAATTGCACCTGGTAAAAATAATGACAAGAATGACAATTCCCAGTAGTTCCATATGAGAGAGCGGCAAAACCTCAATTTAAAATCGCGGATTTTCTCAATTGTTATCGTTTTTGGGAGTTCACTATATCGTTTCCCAGTGTTCGGTGACATTGGATACCCTCGCACCGCACTCTTGATGCGCAGTCAATTACTTTTATGCTTCCAGGTCATCATCTGCCGTGTCTCCATTACTTGTTTCCATTTATATAACTTTCTATGTTCAGGTCATAAGCCTTTCACACGACCGATTTCAACGCATCATTACTGCATCGGCCCGATGCATCATTACTGGATCGGCCCGATGGGCAACTCATGAGAAGAAGACATTTTGTGAAACGTTTCGTTCTCGTTCTACTTATCGTTCCAAACCTCTGGGTACTTTAGAACAAATCTGGATTGTTTAAAAGGCTGAATCTCTTGAGTTATCTTAGGTTCTCTTACGTTATCAGCTTTGGGAGTCACTACATTGTTTTACCGGTCCCGGAGCCATTTCCTGAAGATATTCCGGCCGAAGACTAAAGTGAACTACAGAGAGTTTAGCTCCTCGCTCATATGAATCATTAGTTCCATAATTTATGGTTAAACATGGTTAACAATGATCATTGCTGGTTGGTGGTTGAACCACCCCTCTGAAAAGTATGATCGTCACTCCGCCAATCATCCCAAATATTGGTGACACAAATCCTCCAAAAAAAAACCGGCCAAACAAATTGCAATTCATACCTTCTGTGGCATCCATCACTTCCAATGTACCATTGCCATCCATGCTCATCCCTCAAACATGTTCACCGCCATGTCACCATCGCCATCATCATTCAGAGGGTTGGTTGATGGGGGAGTGTGTACAGGAAATCCCTGTTTTGACCACCAATTAAAGTCTTCTCCCTGGTGGTAGAATTACAAGGATTACATTACCGATATAGATCATACTCCGGAGGATGTCAGCGGTCAGGATTTTGGGGAGGCCCGAAGTTCCCCCAATTTCCTGTGCAACGTGGTATCTTGAACCAATATGGAGAACCAGAATGTCAAGCCAGCTGCGCTTCTCAACTTAAAATTTCCGCTTCAGATGAAAGTCGATTCCTTCGGACATGTCTTGCCTGAAGAAGTGATGCTTGCTCAAAGGGCAAGACGTACTGATTGGAATCCGTTACTCGCGAAAACGGTACAAGTAGATCAAAGCGTAACTAGTGCCTTGCACAGCTGCTGAAACAAGCGCTGGTGCATTTACCGGATACATCGTTGTGGGGGAAGGCAAGGAAAGAAAACGTAGATAATTTCCAATCTCTCCAAACACTGGAGTGAGATTCGCATGCGTGTTAGTCTCACCCCATTGGACGTGCGCTGTGCGCGAGAGGGAATCATCACCATCCAATCCAGTTTCTCAAACTATGATACCTAAAACTGCTTGTTCTAATATTGCCATACATGGTGTTCAAATTGGATGATTCGAAGGATTTCGAAGGTACCCTTATAGGAATCAATGGTTTTCAATATAGAAATTGCTCAATTTACTATCAATGGTACCCCCACCCCTAGCGATTGAGACACAGAAACACCCATGGTTTTCGACGCCTGTCGTGCAGGGGCGACTCGTAGTGCGCCAACTCATGCGCGAAGCTCACCGTCCAAAAGCTCACCGCCTGCCACACCCCAAATCGGTTGCTGAAACTGCCACTGCTATGGCTGTTATAGTGACAGTAGATAGCAACTATGTATTTTTCATTGCTATAGCGTTTGTTGTCAAACAAATGCATACTAGTGGTTGATTGCTAAACTTGCCAATATATCACTTGACTATGATAAGTAGCTCTCAAAGTTCTCTCGAAGACCACCAAGTACGCATCCAAGGTAGAATTGCGTCTCAACATTTGGTGGTGTGCTTCCTCCGTTTTGAACAAATTGAACTAAGACCCGACTTCAAGATTGCTGATACATGAGCCCACGAGTTGCCGTAACCATCAGTGGGTCAGGTAACATGGTTGTCTTCCACGGTTCTTGTGGGTTGGCGGTGCCTCTTAGCCAATCTTAGGGCCCAGCACGAGTTACTCGACTGATCTTGCTACCCTGACCATGGGCACTTGCTGAACGGCATGCACAGGTATGTCCATGTGTTGACCACCAACCTAAATCGGCCTGAGCTTCAAAACGTCACCACCACAGCTCCCGAGCGGCTCCAGCCATGCCTCCTCCCAACTCTGATCATGAGACTCCTGTGACCCACCGAGCCCCAAGGCCCCAACACAAAGCGGGGCATCCCCAACAATAAGCCGGCATCTTTGAATGTATGGCATGATATCTGTGCTTGGCCTTTGTCCGGTTTATGATGTGTAGCCTCAAAATTGGTGTTTTTTCGATTTCAAAGCGCCATTTTGGATGGTTTGGAGTGCTAGTGTGTACAACGCTACATGATTATCACTGCCAGCGACCATTTTTCAGGCTGTATATAATCAAGAGATCATCTCGGCTTTTCCAGGTTCAACACATGGCAGGGCCAATCCGATCGCATCTTTTTACGGGCTGATCTTCACCTGTGAGGACATGCCCAACTGCAACTGCTGCGGCACAGGCCGGTGAGGGATGTCAATCACAACATGAAAGCAGGGGGGTCCTCAGGGCCTTGCCCCTTCCGAATGTGCAGCTAAACAGGCAAGTTTGACTGGCACTGTTAAGACGAAGTGGTGAACCCAGCTGTCATAGAGCCAGCCATAACCCCCACAAATTCAAGCCGCCCAATAATGCATATGATGGCGTAAATCACCATATTATAGAAATTGGACTTGAAAGCACCAATTAAGAGGTTTACGGTTGGTTGGATCGCGCTGACCAACATCAACCCTTATCATAAAAATCAGCTCTCACCATCAACATTCAGCTCATGGCCAACGAGGATCAAACTTCCTTCTGGATAGTTGCAAAATGTCAGCCTCCATGTAGCGAGAATCGCTCATAAAAACACAAGTAACTAATGAGCTACAGTGAACCAACAAAACCCTCTAAACTTAAACCTGTCTGAGATTAGCCATGTTCAGTGGAAAGTTCATGATCAACAGAAGTGCTGACCTTGTGCCAGCACTGGAAGATTTGCCTTTGGACATCGATGGGAGCCGTGGCCACACTGGAGCTGCCAGGTAAAGATCGATTTTTACCATGCTAAGAAACATGGCCATTGAAATGGTGGATGGTTTGCCAGGAAAATATCCAATTGCGAAAAGCAAAAACTACCATTCATCCTACCCGTATGAAGCAATTCATCAAGAAACGCCTCCACAACATCGTGAAATTGAATCCCAAGACCTGCAAACACCTACCTGGCAGGTTGTCAGCATTGGCAGCCACAGCCCTCCCTTGGCAGCCTTGGCCAATCGCCACATGGCCGCGGGTCAAAACCCTGTACCACTTGCGGAGTGTCTTCATGGAATGTTCACTCACCCTGAGTTGTTGGCATTCACTTGTGACCATATACAGCACTAGTTGGCTCATAAAAATACATTATAGTTTGTTAATACTTGTTCACCTACCCAGCTTGGTTCTGACCCACAGCCATTTGAAGCTGAAAACTTTGAAAGCACAAAGGCTGTGCTCACACCATCAGCTCCTTCACGTCTGTAGCCGCACAGTTGGAGCCATCCTTCAGAGATGCTGCAGTGCAATTTGACATCCTTTCTAGAAGAGCTCGCCCAGTAGATCCCTAAAATGATTTACGCATCCAATGTTTTCCAGTCGCCAAATTTGAATGCATCGGACAGGGGAAGAGGCAGGGGATGGACACGTGAAGCTACATGCAAATTGTGAGGCGCTGACCATGGCAAGCTGGACTTGCAACTGCAGTTGGGCTGCATTGGACTGCATTTTTTCTGATCGTGCACATTGCTTGGTATACTAAGGGGCCTGGCACATGCTGATTTTAGGGTTGCTTTTCAATGGGATATGGACCTGGGATCCATATGGTCAAAACCATTCTGATTCATCTCAAGCGAGCGAGGAGTCTTTGGCCGAATGTTCACCCAACTAATTCGGAGGATCTTTGTTGTTGACCGGTGCTGCTAATAGTGGTTGGGTTCAGCTCCACATCAACAACATCAGGTAACATGATGTAACATGCGGTAACAATCCTGCAAAGAAATGGACCATCTGGAAACTCAGAAACAATTAATTATATGCAATTACTTAAAATAAATGACATAGGAAAAGGTAGTGCATCACCTGGTATCTACAACCGCCCAAGAGAATTCAATACCAACTTCAAATCATCCCTCGCGCGGTTCACACCATCCCTGCACCTCGTAGCAGTGAAACCTGGGCCCCAAGCTGGGAGAACTGCCATGGATGGCGACCCCGGGCGATAGAAAGTTGGGGTCGACCACCATGGGGTGTCAAGTTGGGACCACAAACCAAACCTATGCCATTGCGTGGTTACAATTGGATCTTCACCTTACTATGCGAGGATCATGTGTGAGTTTCGAGACATTGATTCCATGTCAAATCAACGACGACCAAATCCGGAGTTGACATGACACCAAACGCAGTGGCAGGTACAGTAGATCAGCCCAAATAGAGCATGTCGATCATTCATCCTCCCATGCAAGGACATGTGGATCCCGTGCCAGCTACAGAGAATCCCCAAGAGATGCCTTCTGTATACCAGGCATTGAATTCCACTGCAACGTGACATGGATACAAAACAAAACTGAGCAAAGAACCACCTGGCCAGTCACATGTTGGGATCGATGGGCTCTTCGGAATGGGTACCAACAAAGGACGGTTGCAGGTTGACTTGGTTGACGTACTGCAATGGACAAAGCCGCATGAACATAACCATGGGCGAAGTCCACGGCCACTCAGCTACCATGCTTTGGTAACTTCTGCGATCAGATCCATTTTTTCGCAGCCTTGCAGAGGTCTTGCACTAAAAAGCTGCACAAGAACTGAAACTTCTGAACTCCTCAGCAATTGTTCGCTGGGGCATGTGGGTGGGCCACCAGTTGAGCTCAGTTCAGAAACTCTGCGGCCAGGAGCTTCTCCTCCACACATCGAAGACACTTCAGCGGAGTCCTGGGCCCCCAAGTGCTGCAAATGGCCTCTGCCTGTGCATCACGGCATCACACATGTGCATCACATGTGCTCAAGCTTCGAATCCTGCGGATTTTCATCGCCATGAGGGCTACCAAATGCTACCAAGCTCTTGCGAAGTTTTCGCCAGCTTCGGCATTGTGCTCGTTGATCTTGGTGACCTGGGTGGCCAGGTCGGAAGTGACGTCACAGTCGTCGTGGCCTGAAAGGAGGGCCACCGAAGCCAGCAACACATGGGTCAGCTTCATGATGCAAAGCTTCGGTCGTCAAGGCGTGCAGTGAAGCCAAAAGGCTGCCATTGGTCACAGGTTGAAATCTCCCACCAAAAGACCTTGGAGAATATGTCAAAGCTTAACCATTTGGACGAGATAGACCATGAACATCCATGAACCTGGCCAAAAAGGTGTCACTGTACCCCCCCTACCAAACAAAGCATAACAAAGCACTCATATGGATGCCCTGATGCACGTTGCACTTTCAAGAGCAAAGCCACCCCGCACGAAAGACCAACGGACGTCTATGCGTACAACAAGCTTTCGGCATTAAAACAGCAACTCTTAGATGGCAACTTTTTGGTGGATACCAAATGAACATTCTGGATTCACAAGACTCAAGCCACCGAGGAATTGAATCATGCAAGCGGCGCAACCCTTCAACATTGCCAATGACCAGTCGTAGTACATTTGCTTTACAATCGCCTTCATCGGTTATGTTGCAGGGTCAAAGTCCCATAATCCACTGATACACGGGGTATCCAACTCATACCCCGCAGTCTTTGGACCGCTGCTGCCTGCTGCCCTCCATTAGGGATGATGACCCCCATCCGTGGTCCCCTTGCATTGGTGCCCACCGTTTGCTAACTTACCAGCCCTGGAGTAGATGATTAAATCTCATCCCAATAGAACTTGAACTTGTTGCCAGCAACCGTTCCAGTCATGAGTTTGAGAAATACACACAGAAAAAATCAGAAAAACATATTTGGTGGGAGAAACGGCATTATACACACAGAACAAACATCAGAAAAAACATATTTGGTGGGTTACAACATGAGTTACAACATGTTACAACCCATCCATCCTAACTGAAACCACCTGCTGACGGCCTCACTGGTGCTGTCAAGGCGGCTGGTTTTGACGCTCTGGCGCTGTGAAGTCCTTGACGGTGGCCCAAGCACAGTAGTCCTGACGGGCACCGTGAAGTGCCATGCCACCCAGGGGAACAGTCCAGCAAGTCATAGGATGCCATAGGTCACCAGGTTGATGGGAAAATCTATGGGAAACATGGGAAAGCCCTTGTTTTGACCAACAAGCATATGGGGTTCCTGAGGGTTCCTGCAGATTTTCCATTCACAGTTTCCGGGAACAGGAAGATTGGACCTAAAATGATGGACGTGTCATGCTGGTAAGGTCGTGGCAGGAAGCAACAAATCCGCCGATTGTTCCCAACGGGGCAACCATGACTATTGCTATAACCAACAGCGCTTAGAACCAACTGGCAAAGCAATTTCTATGAATCAAGACTCTCGCGGACCACTATGGCAAACTGGAAGTGAACAAGCAGTCAATGAGTAAACCATCTGGGAATATCTAGAAATAAAGACTGTTCGCAGCCAAGATTACCATCAAGTGGCGCAACATCGAACGAACTTCAACTTCTTGAATGATTGCGACAGCTGTGGTTGTGCAGTGTAGTAAGCAGGGTCCAGCAGGGGTCCAAATCTAGGCAGCATATTGGGACAATAGCCATGGGACATGATCAGCAAAGTTTTTATTTTGGATTATACAAGTGTACAAGTTGTAAGTTGTAAGCCTCTAGAACATCATTGCTGCAGGGATGTAACCACTTACGAGCATAGGGGTGCACATCTAGGGATGTGCAGGACGGACCTACATCCCAAGCCATGATAGGGAAAGCAACTAGCGAGTGGGGTGTCATTCTTTTTTGAAGGAGACTTGCAATAGGGGCTTAATAGCCAACAATGGCCAACAATAATGATTAAGCAGCAGCAATGGTTGCTTGCTTGGATCAAACTGCATCAAGCAAACACAACTATATCTCCAAAAGCGTGGCATACATCCAGGTCAACATGAAAATGACAGCTGCAGCTGTATTATACGCACACACACACACACATATATATATATACATATCAAAATATTTGAAAAACACTCAACAATGTAAAGCTCTTATGATGGCAGCATGCCGGGCCAACTTTGCCCACCAAGATACCTGACTTGTTGCAATTACGCACTTTCCCGGACCATTTCGTGAACTTTTCAATCACTGAACTTCACTAACTTCACTGATGGATCTTCTCCGGGAAACAGCCAAGTCCGTACAGCATGCATTGGGAGATCAAGCCCCAAATTAAAAATGACTTTCCACAGCTCACTTGCCCTTGGAACGCTCCCCGAAGAATTATCCTCTACGGCCAAAAACAATGGGTGGAATGGCTGAGGGTACCGCCATGGATAAGTCCATAAGCATACAATGTCAATATAAAAGAATCCTTCAAGAAACGTGTGTGCCTAACTAGCTACCCGTTCCATAGACGGCCCTGTGTTTTTATTATCATTCTTATTTGTGCATCCACCAAATACCCCGCGTTTTCCATATGTTTCTGTCCGTGCATAGATGCAAAGACAAATCGGACCTTTTCAGAAACTATTTTTGTTTCGGCCCACATTTCTGGAATGCCAAACCCATTGAAACAACATTGGTCTGACAGTCAGGTGCAAGCCAACGTTAACATGACCCCCCCAACCCTTCCGTGACGTAGCATCCACTTCATAATGCAAGTGCAAGCGAACATTTAACATGACCCTCCCCAGCCCACAAATGCCGTGACGCAGCATCAATTTCACGAAGCAAGTGCAAGTGAACGTCAACATGAACCCCCCACACCCCAACCGCATCGTGCAAGTGACGGCGACAAACGAAGGCAAATCTGCAAGTGACGGCGACAAACGAAGGCAAATCTGAAAAAGTGGAGAAACATGGAGAAACCATATATCTTAAATTCCAAAGGTCAATCATGATGATACATGATGCAAGTATATTTTTTTGTGCGTGCATCTTTTTTTTCATGTGCTTGTTTAAGTGTCTTTCATGCGCATGTAAAAAAAAGGTGCATGCGGAGTAGCAGCCATCAATGACTCTAGTCACCACGGGCGTTCTGGCGCCTGCTCGATGGCTAAAGCACCACTCTGGACTCGGAAGTAGCCCTGCTCACCCCAGTACTCACCTGGGCTCGGGTTGGTGAGTGGTCGGGGGGTTGATGGGGAATAAGCAAGCACCACCCAGGATAGACAAACACAGATATAAACATCTCAAAAGACACTCTTTTTAGATATGGAAAAAATGAATAATTATCGATAGGACAGGTAAAGGAACATAGAGGAAGTAGATGTAGGATGAGAATACACAATTATTAAAACAAACATAGATAATCATGTTATGGGGATGCTGCATTATGGTTAGCGAGAAAACTTCCAAAACTTTCCAAAACTAGAAAATTAAGCGTGGTCACCACATCTGCTGTTGCTGGAGCCGGTGTATGAACTAGACCAAAGCAGTGGCAACGGGTTTTACATCGGGTCATATCATGTTGCAAGTGCATGCAGTTGATGTTCATCAAAGTTAAGAGCTCCAGAAAGCGATGAATTTCGAGATGGAGCTCTTAACATCTCTTAACTGGAATCTGATTGAAGCGATGTCCTTCGGTTCAAACTCTTCCCCAGTTGGATGGGGATGGCTGGCTATGCATGGCGCGCTGCCGAGGTGCCCCAGGAGTTTCGCACGATCCAATACAAACCCAGCTTGGCATCGGTGCCCCAACCGACCACGGAGATGGTGTGGTCAGTTGTTGTGGCCCTGGGCGCTGAGAGCGTCATGGGTCATCTTTCCACGTCTTGTGATGGTGCTGGGATTTGCTGAGTGCAAGACTTTGCAGTGACGATGCCGGTGGTGTAGTTCAGGATGTAGTTGGCATCCACGTTGCCTTGATGAATCGCATGTATGAAATAACCCGCAATTCGAATACACCCTCTCACATATTTGAGTGCGCCAAACTCGATGATGTTTCTGAATCATTGCTGCTTGGCCAACAGAAATCATCACAACAACATGTTACCCTAGCCCCCATTGGAGACTGACAAGAATCATCAAACTTTAGATAGTGTGGGTAGCTAGAGGTACAGCCATCAGCATTTCGCTTCGGCAAGCATTTTCCACGACGATGGCAGCAACGGAAGTAACGTCAAACCAGTGACAGGCAATGGGACCACGATGGAAGATCTCCTTCATCATTGCGTCCTTGCCCTTGATGGAGCCTCAGAAATTGAGCAGTCCAGCAGCCCTTTCCAATGAGAGAGCGCTCCGCGTACCACTTAAAATAAAACATTCACAGCAAGAACAACAACAACAACAACAACAACAACAACAACAACAACAACAACAACAACAACAACAACAACAATTGCAGCAACAACAC
>VSDK01001858.1:10037-24796 GCA_009767595.1 Symbiodinium kawagutii | reverse complement strand
TTGTGCCGCTTCCCCCCCCCCCCGCCCCTCCCCCAAAAAAGAATTTTTGACATGCAGAAACATCCTCTCAAATAGCTGATTAAATTCTATGGCTGGTGGCCCCCGAGATTTACCAAAACTGCGCCACAGCTAGCTATCTCATTACCAAATCATCGACCCAGCACATAGATTACATAGCCATGCATAACCATTGTTTTGAACCATGATGTTTCAGTGAACCAGTAATAACCATTTCAGCTAGTCCCCCCCAAAAAACCAACCCAAATCATGAGATAATCAAGCAATTCATCAGTGCTGGCCATGATCCTGCTATAATTACCAAACCCGGGAACGACCTTAAAAACCTGCCCTAAAACCACTGTCAACCAATAAAATCAACATCATTCACCAGTCAAACACGAATGAATCAGGTACTCAGATCCATACCCTCACAGGTGCACATGAGTGAACTAGTTCATTGACTTAGCCAGTTCATTGACTGAATCAACGACTTCATTGAGTTGATCAACGAGTTCATTGACTTAATCCACGACTTAATCATGAACTTCATTGACTTAATCAATCTTGATCAACTTAGATCCAACTTAGATCCAACTCTTCGGTTCATTCGTAAAGACCTGCCCTTCACCCTGGCCCCACCGCCTCCTGGCGACTCAGCAGCTCGCTGCGTCGAAGATCCGTGGGCAAATCTTCATGGCTGGACACCGCCGTGGCGTTGCCGCGCCACCGGACACCCAGTGCGATGACCTGGCGATGGTGACCGGATCTAACAAATGTTTGGGTACTTGGATGGAACGAAACAAACACATAAATGTTAATGGTTAATTAAATTTAATTAAGCAACATTATGGCTGTTTATGAATGGTGATTGATGATGATGGTTATTATATAATGGAGGTTAATGGTTGACTATAAACATAACTTGGATATATAATTGATAACAATAATAAACATCTATGTTTGTTGTCCAAATGTTTACAACCCAAATATCTAAATACATATTTTGTCCAGTAATCAAGGCAGTTGTTTGGGGTAGAAACATTTGGATCTGTTTAGAAACATCTATCTGGTGGTTCTATGTTAAAAAATTGAATACATGTCTGCAAATAAATCTGTCCAGAGTATATCTTAATGGCATGTACGAATAGAATATCTAGATCCAAAGAATCTTGATATTCATCTACATGAAAACAATTATATTCTAAAACAATTATATTCTAAATATCCATCTATCTATCTACCTAGCTAGAAAGTTCTACATATCAATGCAAACAAAATATATCGTAAAATAAAGCAGATCCAAATCTAAATATATCGATATGAGATCTTCAGCAACTCATTGACATACAAAAAACACATGTAATAAACAATTGGATATCTAAATCACATGCTGGTACCTCGCCAGGCTGAAGCCGGTATACAATAACGGATATACCTAGATACACTGTCTATATAGACAACGCTTCCTCGATAGATACACACACATTGTATTTCTTATATGAATACATGTGCAGGAATACCCATAGGCACATGTAGCTCATCCAGCTAGGGATGTTTTCCAGCGCTGGGACATGGCCTTGTTCGTGACCTTCGAAATTACCCTGGGCAGGGTTAGCTTCCATGAAACTTTTGGTAGTTCAGAGCCTGGCACCTCTCCGTCATCGCTGCCTGTCATCGTTTTTACAAAGATGATAGCATATGATAGCACAGCAACCAACGACTACGAACTTTGGTCATAATATAACACTTAAGAGGGTCTCACTGATGGTGGTCGGCGTGCTCCCAACAAAGCGAATTTAATCAGGACACTTTTCAGGGCTAGGATGCTATGCCTAATTTGTTCATGCCTGGAGGCATTCCATCAAAGCCTGGCATTAGGTTTCCAAAGTCACGAATCAAAAACACTCAAGTGTCCAAACTATGATCACTTTCAGCTGGGAAGCAAGAGGGACTGGCTCGGGTTGGTGATTCATAGCAAGCAACATTGCAACATTGACTTAAAGCCCATCTTGTTAATACTCAAGTTAACTCATGTCCAGCTTTGTAACCAATATTGCAAAAAATAATCAAGGATCACTTGGGAAAAGAACCCTGCCCGGTTCCGTAAATCGTTGACAAATGCTGGTGGACCCGAGATTTCCTCTTCTCGCGCCAAATCCACATGTCAATAAAAAACATCCTTTCCCAACCATGAATTAGCGTACATAAAACACGCTCAACCATGATTTTTTCTCAGTGCCATCAAGTCAAGACCCTGTTTGAGGGAGGGCGAAAAGCCAATGGCTCAACCATGGCTATTAAGTGTTATTTACCATCATTGGTCGGTGTGAACCATCAGTACCATGAATATACAAGCAACTTCTGCATACCCTGTGATGCCATGACCATCGCGGGATCGATTGCTCAACTTGACCTCGCTTTTGGAGAGCAGCTCGCTGGGATAGGCCAGCACCGGTGCCAAGGTCACCTGAGCCACGGAAATCTGAGATCAACTAGCCAGGTAGTACACCCAGTGAGGATTTTGATCTCACTCCACTGCTATCCAAAGCCTATATGGATCGATGCATCCCCCAGCGTTCATCCTGGGTTTTTGTGGGTCTGGGCTGAGGTTGGTCACATTGCCTGATCAAGTGGGACGTTTTCTGACTTTCCATCCTCCAAGCAACAATATCCATAGGGTGAAATTTCACAAAGGTGTTGTCTTTCCCAAATGAATGAATACTGGAACTGACAACTAGCAGTTTACCAAACAAAACCATTGCCTGGCGATGGTCCTTTATTGTAAAAGCAATCAAGGTTTTTGTTCTGCTTTCTGAGAGCATATAGGGAAAAATATGGAAAGAAAACATTAAAAAAACTATCTCAGTAGGCCGATGGCAGCTGCACTAAAACATCTGCGTGTCCGTAAAATGCGCTTAGTTTGCTGTTTTGGTCACGTGATGTGGAAATGTTTTCAGCATTTTCCTCGAAAGTACATTCACACCCAGCAAACCAAAAATGCCGGCCAAGCAGCAACTAAAAGATTGCGGCGCATTCTGAACCCTGACGAAAACGGCTTTATCTTCGATGCAGGCCCTGAGCACTAACTATATGCTGACTTCTTCTGAAGAGCCAAAGTCAAGTCACGCAAGGGCGCCACAAGCCTGTCGACCAAGGCTTGTCCCGCCTCTTGTGCCCTCTTTCAAAAAGATATGTCCTAATGGTGCACACTTCACCCTCGTAAGTTCTATCGCATGGATCCCGTTGCAGCACTGTTGCAACTGCTACCATCCTGAATCCGCTCAATTTCCCCGTCGCATCACCCGGGCCCCCTCCTCGACGAAAAAGCGGAGGTTGAAGAACAAAGCTGCACTGTTGAAAGCGACGGTTTGTGAATCTTCTTCGAAAATGTGAACTCGCTCCTGGCCTCGGGATGAGCTTGTCAGCAGGACCCTACACTTTTGGTGTCTTGCTGGTAACGTGGCGTTGTGTTGATACTGAATGTGCTCCCTTGGAGGAAGAACTGGGTGTGAGGGGCTGCCAAGGAACTACATCCGAAAGATCTTCTTATTTTGTGACTCGTTCCGGAACTGATTCTGAGGTCGAAACAAGGCACTGAGAAGAGACTCGATACCGCCTCGAACATCAATTGTCCAAGGCACCCGAAATGTGAAGCACAAAAGTAAAAACAGAATTGCATGAGCGCTACGAAATCGTGCTATTTTCATGATCCACCTTCCCTACCCAATCTTGCACTACATGCATTGGAAACAAGAATCACCAAATCCCTGAGTTTGCAAATGCTCAAATGCAACATTTTCATTCCAACATGGTCATCCATCCTCCTGTTTTGGGGCAACATGTACTCCAACATGTTACAACTGGACACTGGAGCTGTCCAGGGCCCTGTGCCACCAACAAATCAGCAAAGCGGTCGAGTGCTTTGCTCGACTGACACGCCTGGCACCGGTGAGATATGGCCGTGGTCCATGGTGGTACCTCGGGGGAGAAAAAAAACCCATCCAAGTTGATAGCCATTAACAGGAAAACCCCGGGTTTTGGTGGTCCATCTTTTCGTCATATGGTTAGGTCCAGTTTCCTGGCAATTGATCTTTGCACAGGTCAACAGCGATGAAGGGGATACAATATGAAGAATGGTCTTGCTAAAGAGTGAGCACATCAGAAACGTTGTCGTTAGCCGAGATTGGCCAAACCACCCGTGTCTCGAACATAACTCATGTGACTATGCCAATTCTCACTGCTGAAACCACCCCAGGACAACCCTTTCTGCCTTCAACCGCGCCATGGCTTCTTTCTGACCAGATCGCTCTACCCACACGGGGATCGACCTGCCAAGTGAGCTTTGATCAGTTTTACCCTATGCCGAGCAGTACCCATGGTGAATGACAGAGGGAACCGCAAACAACCAGGAGTAGCGAATTCTTGACAACAGGAATAGCCAGTAAATGATCATGAGCAACATTGAGCAACTGATTCTTGACCGGGATACCAGTAAATAACCAAAAGTAACAGTAACAAATCCTTGATAAGCATGACGGGAGGAACTGATGAAACCATGAGTTAATCATCATGCAAATGCAAACTTCAAAACAACACCGTAGTGGGTTATTTGCAAAATGATTCATATCGCCTTGCCGATTGCAAAGGTAAATCAGTTCCCAGTGACATTTGTCCATGTTCTTTCACTGGGTTGGTTTGATCAACATCGCAGTCGCTGCAGTTCTGGCAACTGATCACCAGCACGTTCGCGATGGTGGATTCTGCATCGTTGAATTCTGATTATCATCATCCATATTCAGGTAAGAAATAATGAATTAGCAACCACAATGTCTTGCATAAACAAAACAATGGTGGCTTGATAGTGAGTATGTGTATTATGAACAACAAATGAATAGATATATAACACCAGCATGTCAATGCATGTATTTACGTGTGCAACTAAAGCACATAGAATGATAACTGGTGAAATATACATCTATGTCAGATAATGTCAGCAGCTTTTCTTTTGCGGCGGTGCTTCGACGAAGGTTTTCTGCACTATGCTTTAGTTCCCCCAACAAATGATGTGCTGAATGAAAGTCACACACCAAGCCTGCCCAAGGCACTATGTGTCACAAAAAAATCAAGGAGATTGATAGATAACTAGATATGTAAAAAATGTGAACTAAAAAACTTTGAAGATTGAACAACTCATTGACTCAAGTAGTACTCAAGTAGCCAATGAAATGAACTGTTGGGTAAACACAAGTCACTGGAAAAGAAAACAACGGGTCACCCAAGCAGTGGAAGGGCTGCTTGGGCTCCGTCCAGCAAAGAGGTGGGCGAACTAGGCCACCCCACACGTCTGGGACCATTGGTGATTCCTGGCAGCTGGAAAGCTTCAGGTGCAAAAATGGATCAAGTATTGTAACGATTGTACCTGGTTGGTGGTGCTCACCACCCCGTCAAGAAACATATGCGCAAGTCAACCAACCACTCATCAATAGGAACAAATTGTTTGAAACCACCAACCAGTTGTAAGTGTCAATGGCTTGCAATGGTCAAGTAGTCAATGATTAACTACTGATGGATCTATAAGGTTTAATACCAATTGCAAGAGTGGTTCAAGCTAACTGTTGCTGTTGAACAATGATCTGTGGTTGACTGTGGGTGACTACAGTCTTCTGATGTTGAAAAGTTGATAATATAGTGGTTCTTGGCATTCTCAAAACGTGAGTCCTCTAATTGGTACAGCTGGGGGCAATTCGTCACTCCACTTGGGCTTGGTCGATACTTACCTGCCATGAATCCATGTAGAGCAGCCTTAGCTGAGCAGCATAACGTCAACCCCGTAATAACAAAGCAGGGCTTCAATGAATGCTTTCATGAATCTTGGATCGCTTGAAAGCACAACTGGGGTGGACCGCCATGCAGCCACGGTGCTGCTCAGGGCAGTTCGGCTAGCAACCAGCGACTTCTTGTGCAGGCAAGTGTCTAGATGACCCACTTTCACCAGATCATGCTGGGGATTGCAGTCTACGCAGACCTGCGCCGTGATGAAGACTTGGCACGACACGTTTGACAACCAAGGCCTTCTGGATGATGCTGACATCAGTAGTGCACAAGTCAGAACCACCCAACTGTACCCAACCATTGTAACACGAACAGGTTACAATGATGATTCCTGGATTCCATCAAGACAAACGATTGTGGAACCTTCGGGAATGCAGTCCCACATTTTGATTCATAAATGATCCTCTACAGACATAACCCGTTTTTCATCTGTCAATATTGCAACAGTGAATTGGCTGTAGGTTCGTTAGAAAATCCAACCCAAGCGGAGATTATCGCTCTGCGGCAACCTCAACACTTAAAACCACAAAGCATAGCCCCGCAGCAACTGCTGGAAGGAATCCTTTTGACTGCAGGATCTGCATTGCACTTGGACTTCGTCAGCTGACTGAGGCAAACTGAAGCGGCTCATACTGCCCAAATTCTGACAACTGTTTGCCGATCCATATTGAACTGGCCCTTTTCACCCATTGATTCAAAGGTTCAGCCACGTACTCCACAAAAAAACCGCAAACGACCCAAAGGAGAAGCAAATAGAACCAAAAAACCTCCGGTGTCCAAGGTAGCCCACGCCAAAGACCTCTGGCTCCGGGAGCCCTGGTCCATAAAAAGAAGTCGTGCATAGGCATTTGTAGCAAATAGACCTCCAGCGTGTAGCGTCCCAGAGTCACCAGTGTTCCATGGGACAGCAGGCGTGCAATCAGCGAACCTCCACTGTAAGTGCAATACAAAAAGATGCAAAGGAAAGGTGCAGACAGTCTTGCGAACAGCTGCTCCCATGCGACGTAGTGTCCGGGCCTCCATTGCTGAGGTCCAGCCCAATCTGGAGGAGCTTCTGGAACAGGAATCAACATGCACGAGCCTAGAAGAATCATGATGGCAAAGTCACCCAGCCAACCAATTTCTACAGCGGGAGGATTGTGATGAACAAGTCCGGCCATGCAACACCCCAACACAAAGTCTGGCACCAGTGCTGGTGGCCAGAACCAGGTGTAAATGAGTTGGTGCCAGCTGAGCCAATCTTGCTGCCACAATAAAATGGCAAGCTGCGGGCCAATGGCCATGGACCAAGCGAGCGAAGCAACGCACAAGCAATGCTTAGCAGTTCCCTTTTGCAACAATAGTCTTACCCAGGGATAGAGGAACCAGCAAGGCAGGAGAGACACCACAAACCATGATGGCATGTTTGGACAGTTTGGTGCTGGGTCTATCCAAGTCTTCAGAAGGAAGAAGCAGCTTAATGTCTTCAGCGTGCAAACTTCAAAGCCGCCAAGGAATTGCGTAAATGCACATAAGATCATGCCAACATAAGTGGCCAAAAGGCAGCGGAAAACCCGCCGGAAAAAGTATGCCAAGAACGACCCGCATGAAGCAATGAGGTCCTTATCCATGTGCAGGTGGTGGGTAAGGAAGCCTGAGAGCAAAATAAAAAACTCCACACCAACATCCACTCTTACCATCATTGAGTCGAGGTAGCATTTGGGTTCTCTTGGTGCCATATGATGGCATACTATCCACACCGCGATAACTGTTCTTGCCCCATCAAGATGAGGCAAGCGTTGAGCCTGTGCTCCATCTTGCTTCACCATGCTTTGTCAGGTCAGATTATTTTTCTACCACTGCCAAAAGGATTGAAATGAAAACAAAGCCAGCAACAGAAGGCAATTGGCATGACATGTATGCATGTAAATGCTTGTAAATGTCATAGCTTGTAACCTCAAATTCCAACGGCAAATGGGCCATGTTGCACTTGATTCGCCACTGATTTGCATTGTTGCACTGCTGAGTTTCCTTGTGCATTCCGCACTCTTGACTGTATGTTCTCCAACAGGGACAGGTGCTGCCCAAGCCGAAAATCATCGGTACTGTAGCCCTTGGACTTCTGGGCGACGAGAGAAGCAAATCAATTGATAAACCCCAACAGCATCACTGATTTTCTAGGCATCTACGTCAGTAGTTTCAAGAAGCATGTCATGCTGGAAAACCAACTGCAGTTGGCGGCTCATTTCCACAGGATGTGTTGCTAAAATTGTTTGCAAAAGTTGTGGCCACCCAGCAGAAAATACGTCTTTCAACGAAAAACCACATCGTTCAACACTTGGTGCCCGGGAGTCAACTGCGACTATCCAGCAGCGGAGTTTGATGGCCCCACCTCCGACCGATGCTGCACACGACTGGACTTGGAGACCATCTGCCTGCCAGCGGTGCCCAGCTGTTTACTGCACCAATTTTTCCAGCTCCTGGGTTAAGGTTGGAATGCTCAGTGACCAAGAACTTGGTGTGATCAAAGAATGGCCAAATAATGGTCACTGGTATCACTGGCTTCGTGATGGTCAGCAAGGGCTAGTTGTTGGCGGCTAGCGTTGGGGCATAACAACCAACAAGCACTGACAACAAGATGATCACGATACATGTCCCTCAGGCTCATGCCCGCTTTCGCAAAACGGTCCAGGTAAACAGCCTAGGCTCAACCATCTCTGGCCCAAGAAATAAATCAAACTCGTAACTTCTCAATATTGTAAATAAACACATGACTAGATGAATAAAACAAACACAATAAATAAATAAATATTCATATTAATAACAAAAAACAAATAGATAAATGAACATATGAATAAACAAACATATAAATAAAGAAATAAACACATAGCCAAATAAATAGATAAACAAACAAATAAATAAACACATTAACACATTAACGAATAAATACATAAATAAATAAATTAATTAACAAACGAATGAATAAATACATAAATAGATAACATATATATATATGTGTGATTAATATATACGATATATACATATTATAAATAAATAAATAAATATATATATATTTCATTAAACTTCATTCAATTTCCACCCGTTGGCGATTAAGGATTGAAATCAAACAGTTGGCTTCCAGCATTCGCGACAGCACTACGTCGCACCTGTCGTGGGTCATGGCCTTGACGCTTTCGGCCAACTTCTTCAGCATCCGCCGCCGCTCCCTGCGACCTGAGATCCATCTGTGCGACCTTCAGCTGAACCTCCTGGGAAGCACCCTGTTGAGCTTTGGAGAACCGCTCCTATGTCCAAACACCCGGCAAACATATATACAAATATTTACTAATATTAAAATATCTAACAGTACCAAAAAAATTACTAATGATACTATATAATCTACATGTTACATATGCATTATCAGTAGATTTTTTCTTCATCGCGGTCAGGCAAGTGCAGCTCAGCTACAGGCGAGAAATAGACTGGACTAGATTTCAGTAGATTATCTATATACATTATCATGTAGAAAAGGGCTTATATGGTGTGTGTATGATCTGTGAAAAAAATCATTGACATCCCCATGTCTCCCGAAGGACTTGCTCTGCCAGGCTCCGAACCATCTGAGGCCACCTCATCTCAGTGCAACAAATCACGTGGGGAAAAACGGAGATAGGAAGAGCTTCCACCAGTATTAACCGATAATATTAACCATCATAAAGCATTACTTAGCATGATTGAAATCACTAGCCATGATAAGCCAACATTAACCATCATGAACCCATCCACGAACGAGTCTCAACGGGTGATACCTACCGCATCCTTTTTAAGCAAAGGGTAATGAGGAGGTTGCCTCCCATCCTTGGGTGGCGCCATAGGGAAGCTAGCTACCATCAACCCCCAGTTTATATTCCTATCCCCCCCCCCACACTTCATACATCAAATCATCACAACATCAAACATCATCAAGAATTCAAAACAATTTTCATCAATATTCTCATCAACATCCTTACCTCTTTCAACCCCTAGTTCATCCATCATCATTTCATCAAAATAATTCATCAATAAATTCAAGACGACCCGAGCCCTACGAGGGGGGCAACCGCCCGACCGGTGGTCAGGTTTGTTTTTGTTTTTGGGTGTAGATAGATAAATAGATAGATAGATAGATAGATAGATAGATAACGTAAGACGCTAACGTGTTAATCTAACAACCCTCACTTTGACAATTTCTTTTGAAATCTTGGAGACCCTCGCCTGACATTTTTTTGCTTGTTTTTCCCCGCCCGTTTTGCTTCTGGACTTCCTCAACATCTTCAAACGGTGACACTGGCAAAATTTAGCAGAGCAGTGCAGGAGAGGGGAGTGAAGCCACCAAGCAGTCTGATAAACTTTGACATTCGGCATGTTTCAACCAAAGCCTGTGGAACATGACTTGCCACAGTTTGCTTTATCCGTTTTTTTTAGGCACAATCAACCCCCAGAGCATTTCAGAGTAGATAATCCACTTTGAGCGATGGTGGTGTCAATTCGTTTGGTCTTCAAAGAGCGTTTGACAACTCACGATGAATTTGTTGTCAGATGCGAGGATGATGAGACATTCCGCAGTGTCTGCCATCGTGCCATCAATGAGAAGGAACTTGGATGGAAGCATTTTGCCGTGATGTCTGTTAGTGGGGCTTCTTACATTGACATCACTACTGTCGTGAGCCCTTCTGACAACGACAGCCGGTTCTATGTCCACCATGTCATTGCTGTTTCCAATGTTTTGGAGAAGTTGCCATCCAGTGAGGTGCCACTTGCTCTCTTTGTCAATTCTTCGGAATATGGACTACGCCTTGATGCAGGATTTTACCCTGCTTATGGTTCAATGACTATCTTACAAATGAAAGAGAGTGTCATGAACATGGCATGTGGCATGTATGGTTGTGTGTCCTACTACCAATTCTGGAACAAGGATGGAACGCTTGACACTCATCATAGTAAGCGTGTCAGAAGCATCTTCAAGAACAACGACATCATCATTGTTTCGCCCAGAAGCATTGATATGGCAATGGATGGAGGTTCGCCCATTATGGAAAGAAACCCCTATGTTCCAGACCCAAGGCTGTTTGACCCCGAGACCATCAACCAGTCTGTCATCGCCTCGCTCCTTTCTAATGCTTTTCACATGAGCAGAAATGATGAGAGTAGTGATGGAAGCAACAGTGATGATGACAGGCGTTCTCTCCCCGAACCGGATGCGGAAGCACCCGAAGATGACAACGTGCAGACTACCAGCGCCAAGGCAAAGGCAAAACCACCAGTTGCGCCAAACGCTTCCTTTGCTTTCTTTGTCAAGATGGAGGGCAAGGCAGATGAAAAGCAGTTCTACATCTTTGGGAATGACACCATGGCAACCCTTCGCACCAAAGTTGGAGAGGGCTTCAACTTGAAAAAGTCGCAACAGAAGCGTTACAGGATTTTCAACATGGATGACAGTGGCAAAGAAATCACTTTGATTTCTAACTATGGCTCAAAGTTTGTGAAGACTGTTGGCATCAAGGAGGGCAACCACTTGCGCTTTGTGCCCATCGGTTCAGGTGGTGGGAAGAGCACTTCCAAGACCGCTGTGATGAAGTCCAAGGAGACAAGGGTTGCTACATTGAAGCAGGTGTTGGACAACAACTACAATGAGGCTCGTGCTTTGTCCGGAAAGGTTCAGGAGAACAAGGCAATCACAAGCCTTGAAAATATCTCTGTTGAGTTTGCGCAGTCTGTGGAGCAGAATGCCACAAAGGCTTTTGAAAGCCAGTTGCTGAAGTTGAACATTGGCAACTTGGAAAGGGCAATCACTGCC
This sequence comes from Symbiodinium kawagutii, assembly GCA_009767595.1. NCBI lineage: Eukaryota > Dinophyceae > Suessiales > Symbiodiniaceae > Symbiodinium > Symbiodinium kawagutii. The sequence continues at coordinate 13,149 of VSDK01001858.1, read as the reverse complement.
ATCGGCAATACTTCTGGAAACCCACAGTTCAAGATGAAAAAAGCGTCAATTCATCTCTTTGGTGACGCTTCTGAGCAGGTGCGTTCCAGTTACGAAGCAATGGAGAAGGCACTTGACACCATTGGCTCGTTGGCTTACTTCTCCTTCAACAAACTTGCCATGGAGGTGGAGAAGGAGACGGGTAAGCAGTTCAACATCAGCAAGTTCAAAAGCATGTTGGAGATGGCACGTGAGCGCAAGATTGGTGCTTCTTCATCCTCATCAACGGCTACGCCTTCTGAACCGGCTAATCCTGTGGCGGTTCCTGCTTTGTTTGGGGGCGGTTCTGTGACACCCAAGGCATCTGTTGCAACTCCACCTGCCCTTTTTGGAGGACAGAGTGCTGAAAATATGGAAACAGACGGGTGAGTGAAACTCCCATCCTTGCAGTGCCCAATTGCAATAATGCCTCCGGAGACAGACCAGTAGTCCAATTACTGCAACCAGTAGTCCAATTACTGCAACCAGTAGTCCCATTACCGAAGGCATCAAGGGCATTACCGGCACCATTTTGCACAGCGCCACGATGGCAAAAAAGAACCTTTTTGTAGTTGCCAGTTGTCCCCTCTTCCAGCCTTTTCACGTAGAACAGAACACCTCCATCCGCCCTCCATGGCAGGTTGATGACGAGCCCTACACGTCACGGCGCCTCAATTCCGGAAGGTTCAGGTCAAGTAACATAGTTAAATATGTCCTCAATTAGCCTACTGGGAATTCTATATAATTCTGATTGTTTATGTTTATTGGTATCACGACCCCCTACTATTTTATTTGACCCCCTTTGCGCACTTTCTTTGTGACGGTTTCCGTCCATGCTGTCACAATCTTTTTGGCATAACGGTTGATGCTTCCATCCAAGTAAATTAGTCCATAGCCGTGTTCGTTTCCTGTAATTAAATCCATACTTACAATAATCCACGTCATAGTAACTAAATTGGTTCATAAACGGTTGCTGTTTCAATAGTCCAGTCTGAGGGTTCTCAATGAACCATATTTTGGGACGAAAATACTTGATAATCTCAATAGTTTTTAGCACGATTTTGTTAGCGTAATCTATTTGACGTATTCCCGTTGTTTTAGCCCGACTATATTCCGTGCACGGTGGACTACTCCATATAAAATCAAAATACCCCGAAGGATACTGTTGATAATCCCAATCTAAGATGTTACAATTTATATTGGCATTTTTTAAATCTAATGAGGTAACACTATAGCCATAATTTTGGGCAACTTTCCCGACACTGCCCGTGCCACTAAATAATTCAAGTAATTTCATATATTATTATGTATATTTTTTCCATTATATATAAATCCCTATTATCCATCCACCGCCACGCCATTCAGAAGGGTCGCGGAAGCCTGTGTGGAGCTGTGGGTCGGGGTCGGTTGTGTTGGCTGGTTAATCTATGAAGGCTACGGGGTTAATTTTATATATATGATATTATAGCTTGATGATGATGACGATGATGATGACGATGATGATGATGAGTGTGGAAGGCAACGCATTTGGGTATTTTGTCTGGCAGGTTTTTCCATAAATTCACACTTTTACCAATTCATGACGCATTAAAGGTCTATTGAACCCACCTAATGTAAAATATTTTTGTCCAAGTTTTGTTGTAATCTCTTCTACAACATAATCACCTTTCAAAAAATTACTTGTTCGTTCTTTTTCAGTGATTGCTTTTTTCCTGACAATCTTCACTTTATCACCCACAAAAAGTTCAGGATACAGTCTTTGTTTCTTTGCTTGAACTGATACATTCAATTTTGACTTGAATTCATTCCTTTCTTTCCTTGCCTCATTTGGTGTTTGACCTGTTGCTGAATGGACATCCTTATTGTTGTAAGTCAACATGATTTCTAATATATAATCTATCCACTGTATGTTCTCTTTTCCTTTTTTCTCATCGTTCTCAACTCGTTTGAATAACTTGTCTTTAAATGTCCTTATGAAACGTTCGGCAAAAGCAGGATGACCTCTAGTCCTGTATAACTGTATTCCTTCATCTTCCACATATTGTTTGAAATCATTGCCACTAATACTACCTTCATCATCTGTATATATTATTTTACATTTTTTTCCCATCTTCTGTAGTGCTTCCATAGTTCCAGCAATCGTATAACTGTATTCCTTCATCTTCCACATATTGTTTGAAATCATTGCCACTAATACTACCTTCATCATCTGTATATATTATTTTACATTTTTTTCCCATCTTCTGTAGTGCTTCCATAGTTCCAGCAATCACGTCACTCGGACTTTTGCTTTTTATTGGAACTACTACCGCATACTTGCTCAAAACATCTATCATAACCAATCCAGCCCTAAATTTTTGTATGTTTTCAATATCGTCCTTTGAAATGAAAAATAAATCCAGTTGATAAGTATGATTATTAGATGGTGCTATGAATGAGTTGTAGCCTCTTGGTTTTTTCTTAACCTCTACGTTCTTTTTAAAAAATTCTTCAACGTCTTCTTTTGTAATACTTTTATCCTTCTCTCTCGCATCTTTGAGCGTGGTTGCTTTACTTCCATACCCGCTTCTGTCAAAATATATCTCATTAATTATTTTTTGTTTTTCACTACTCATTAAATATCATTAGATATTTTTAATTAATGAGCGCTACAATTACATTGATAACACCATGGCTCACAGTTATCAATACTGTGTCCGAATTCATTATCTATCCTTTGCGCCGTGAAGTTTGTAGTCAGCTTCCCGCCCCTACTATCCAAATAAAACTTAATACCACAGTTACAACAGCACCCCTTGAAATGTTTCAATACCCATTTTTCATCAACATAGTTTTCCTCATCAACTTCTCTATTCTTGGCTTTATCTTGTAGTTTGTATTTTTCACATTTATCCTTGAAATAATTCATTACCAAATTCTTGAACATCACATCATCAGCTTTCTCATTTTGAAAGAAGTAGACTTTGTTGAAATCCCTTGCTCGCGTAATAGCGCACCACAACCACTCCCTAGTCACCAGATATTTTTTATTCCATTCATGTATAGTGATATTATCACTCAATGATGTTCCTTGACGAGAGTGAGCAGTAGCACA
>VSDK01001849.1:27794-44747 GCA_009767595.1 Symbiodinium kawagutii | reverse complement strand
CCCCAAAGCAAGTCATGCAACACAAGCGGGAGGATCCAACCTTCTCCGCGCCAAGCAAGCCATGCAAATCATGAAAAAAACATGGAAATCAAACTGTGGAAAAAAATCATGATTCAAAAAAAATTGAATGAGTTTTCCCATATGATTCATCAGCATGAAGGCTTTGATGTAATCTTTGCTGGTTTTTTGACAACAAGATGGGTCCAACCTCTGCTACTCGATCATGATGAGCAAATGTCATAGTTAAGTTATCTGTTTACAACCTGAAAGACACACATCCAACCTCTGCTACTGAATCATGATGAGCAAATGCCATAGTTAAGTTATCTGTTTACAACCTGGAAGACACACACTCGGCCACAACCCGTCCCATCCCTGAGCTGCCCTGCCCCACCAACATCCCTTTCCACAATCCTTCCAGGTTCAAAGAACCAGGCATCAGAACTCAGCCTGCCACATCAGAGACCGGCCTGCCACGCAAACATCGTTTATTAAGAGCGGTGTGGGTTGCCAAAACTTGAGCCTTCCCGGGCGTAGCCCTTTAAAATAAGAACCCCTTTCTTTTAATTTGTTGAGCCAGAGTCATCAGACTTGAGCCTTAGAAATTATTAACCCTTCCCAATTTTCCATCTTTTCTCGAGGACATCGTCGTCAGTCTTGAGCCGGTCTTGAGCCATGTTGTCAGACAATAGAAATGTCAGCCTATATGTCTTTAAAATTGTTCCGTTAGGGCACATGCCAGAAACGAGAAGGGAAGAGGTCAAAAACCGGTCCCTTAGGGCACCCCTTTAACATCAGTAAGCAGCTTGTTTCGCGGACAATATTGTATGTGGTTATTTTGAAAACTTTTTGGTGAGAGTCCAATTGTGGAAAATAGTTATTGGAAATCATTTTAAATTGTTTGCAAGCATCGGGGTGCAAAGGTTCGCAGTGGACGCAAGAGGAAATCTTGGGAGCCGCATTCTTCTTTTGATCTGTCGTCTTCGTCAGAGTCTCTGCGGCAAGCTGCTCGTCGATGGCTGGACCAGCAGTCTCTTTTGACTAAGCCATTGAAATCTTCATCGAAGGGCAAGCGCCTTGCTGTTTTGGCAGACTGCGATCGCTGTGCGGCATGTTCTTCTCAATTTTGCTTTACCTTGACCGCTGACAAGGTTCAAGTGGAAAAATGTGGAGAGTGCAGTGGAGCAAAGAACCTCAAACGCATCAAGCTGGACAATGCGAAGAAGTTTGGCGCATCGGAGCCCCCTGCAATTGCTTTGAGAGCAATGGTCAACGCAAAAGTTCCGCCAGAGGAGCGACCGGATTGCCGTCAACTTCAGCACCAACGTCCTTCGCTACAGAGCCGCAAGGTTTTGGATTTCTCAGTGGAGGATTTGGCTTCGCTTCGCAACTTTGTGCAAGATCCACCTGAAGGTATTAGAATCTTGCAAGAGCACGTTGTCATCTCTGATGCGAAGGTACGCATTCCCTTTGAAGTCTCATGTGCAGACTCGTTACTGGAGGATTGCTCGCTGACATGCTTTTTGATGGATTTCACCTTCAAATGCAACAAAGAGCGTCTGCTGATTGGTGCGATCCGATGCAGCCAAACCAGCTTTGCTGTCTTGCGTGGCTGGAAGCCAGGATGGTGCAAACGGACAAGCATGCATGGCTGCCACGAAGAGCGGTGTTCGGTGTGCTCGCAAACGTGTGTGCGGCAATTATTGCCAGCAGCATTACAATGAGTTGGCTCAAGATGGAGTTCAAAATCTCTTTGGAGAGATGGAAGATATGTTTGATGCTGCGCGGCAGGCCTATGAGAAACAGCAGCTTGACATGGCCCTGAAATTATCTCTGGAGGAATCACAAGAGCAGCAAGCGCAAAGGGAGGCCTCCGTGCAAATCGTCAATGCTCGATTGGCCCAGAAAGGATTGAGGCTTGTTCCCGTCCCAGGTGATGGAGACTGCCTGTTTACTGCTACGGCATATTCAGCTCAAATCCCGATCGATCCCTTTGCTCTGAGGCAGCAGGTGGTCTCATACCTGCGGACATACCCAGAACTGTTCTCCTCCTGGTTTGATCAACGTTGGAAATCGTATGACCAGTACCTTGCCGCGTTATCTCGGCCTGGCACTTGGGCGGACGATTTGTCGGTGCTAGCGTTGGCGCATCTACTATTGCGTCCGGTCACATGGTTGCAGTGGGGTTGGAAAAGCCGAAAAGCTTTCATTGGCTAGAATAGACACTTGTTTTACCCCCATGCTAGTATGGCTGGTTGGGCAGGGTTTACATGGGGTTTGAAGAGGGTAATGAGATGTGACCCAAGTATGCCAAAACCACCTTCGGAGCAATGGTCCGTCGCAAAAAAAAAGAAGAAGTGCATTTCTCAGCCGTGATGTAAGGGCTTTACAGGGAGTCAGGAACGGGGAGACCCTGGCACCCCAGTAGTGTTTGTAAACTATATCCAATTTGTTCAGATTGATCGTAATATCGATGAATGGGCCATCATGTAAGGGCTTTACAGGGAGTCAGGAACGGTGAGACCCTGGCGCCCCAGTAGTGTTTGTAGGCTTTCCAACCTGTTCAGATTGATCATAAAACCGGTGAATGGGCCGTCATTCTTGGGCTTTGCAGGGAGTCGGGAACGGTGAGACCCTGGCACCCCAGTAGTGTTTTTAGGCTATCCAACCTGTTCAGATCGATCGTAAAACCGATGAATGGGCCGTCGTGTAAGGGCTTTACAGGGAGTCGGGAACGGTGAGACCCTGGCGCCCCAATAGTGTTTTTAGGCTATCCAACCTGTTCAGACTGATCGTAATATTGATGAATAAATACAAAGATAAATATATGGATAAGTCAATAAATGTGTGTGTGTGTGTGCGTGTGTGTGTGTGTGTTTGTGTGTGTTGGCTCGCGGTCCTCCAATAGAGGCGGCCGCAGGCAATAGAGGCAAAATTCGCTGTGATGCGCCAAAATGCCTGTTGAGTTGGTGCTTAGTTCGAAGAAACAGTGCGTCCTTTGAGGTACACATCATTACGGACCGGCCATCAGACGACGAAGCCTTGCTAGTACTAGAACCGCCAGCTGCGATCGTGTCAGAATTCTGGGGGCCGCCAATTTGCTTGCCCTTGTGGGCTTCCGCCATTACGAAGCTGTCGAGGAAATTGAAGAGCCAAACTCAAACCTGGTTAAACCAGAGGTTGAGTGACTTCTCGCCATTGTGCCCAGTTTTCTTGAAACAAAAGTCTGGAGTTCAGCTGCTTGAGAGAGTTTCCTGCGGCCCAGTCCTGAAGCCGAAGTTTAGAGATGGAATGAGCCCGTGGATATTACAACCGACTAATTTCCAGAGACTTGCCCTTTTTTTTCTTTCAGAACGGAAATCAATTAACTCTGGAGTTTAGTGTTTTGAACTCTGGAAAACCGTCGCTTCCTTTGAGATATGCTTTGGTAGACGAAATGTAGAGGAAAGGCCTCGCAAAGCTTTTGTCAACGACTAGACTTGGCAAAATGGCGACAGCTGGAAAACTTGCGGGATCTGGATTTTGCACCTTCTTTGCAAAACAGAGGTGTTCTTGAACCTTAGGACCCAACATCTACGCGTGCTAATATCTATTATCCACGGTATATAATGTTGGTCCAGAAGCAGTTTCTCCAGAGGCAGCCCTTGAGCATGCCATGTCCATCAAGGCTTTGCAAAGCCAGTGAAAAATGAACGAACGACACAGGGAATCAGGAGGCAAACTGACAAGTATAAGATTATTCGTCCCAAACATGGTTGTTAGTTTTCGGTTATATCCGAATTCAGAGGTTTATGCAAAAAGCCATGATTCAAAGGTGATAGTGATGAGTAAATCGTTCAATCGTTTGGTTTTGACCTGCCAGAATTTGGGCAGCCCATGGCAGACCAACGGTTCATGTTTTGGGAGCTCCCAGGATCCCAAACCATCACCAAACATCGATGAATTGTTGGGTTTGTGCTTGCAGAAGCAGCAGCTGCTATGAGACTTGTGGCTATCGATAGCTCCAGCTGCGTCGCCGAAGGATTGAGCAGCTTCGTGAAGAAATCTGCCTGGGGAGGCCAGTTGCGAACGCCGTGGTGATGCTTTCAGCCCAGAAATGGATGGCCATCTGGCTGGTTCAAAGGGATCAATGACGATGCCCAATTCATTGAGTGACTGTTGACTCCACAGTGGCAGGTCATGCCCCAATTCCTGACAGCAAGCTGCGGTGATTGCCATGGTAAACTGGTCATTTCTTTTGAGGTGCATGGCTGTCATCGTTTGTCCGATATGGGCATAGGCTGGACTTCTTTTACAGACCTTGCTAGCTCAGCAGCCATTAGCGGCCATAGTATACTATGGCATTATCAGCAATTATAAACAATCATCATGAAACATCGTTCTTAACCATCGGATTCATCCTCATTATGAACCATCACCAAGCATTCTGATTATGCATATCCTTTACGTCAGGTTCTTGTTCCCAGCCTCGATTTCCATTCAGCCACTGTGGCGGCGCTTGCGACCAAGGCATCCGAAAAAAACCCAGGGCCACCAGTGCCACCAGCGCCATCGGTGGCACCACCCGCTCAGATCGTTTCAGTTCCACCTCCCTACTGGAGGCAGAATCGTGTGGTTTGTAGTCAAGCACCTGGATGACCAACTGGCGGTTGAAGCACCAAGCAGAGGGCTCCCAACTTTGGAAGCTGAAACTATCTGGCTAGATCTGTGAGCGCATCACGTTGTTTACTTGGGTGCATCGAGTGCTGGATATGACAATCCTTCTTCCCAAGAGGGCTATTCTACTGATGATCGTGGTTGAGAATGGCTGAGCGTGCGCGCTTACGAACCGAATATTGTCTTTTCTGCTGGTACTGAATCCTGACCACAAATTGCCCATGGCCAGCTTGCCAGTGGAGGTTGCACCAAGCGCTGCTATTGGGAGAGCTTTGGGAAAGAGGTTTTTTGACTCTTCTGCCATGTTGGACCCAGATGCTGCCACCGGTTCTCACGCTAAGATGCGCCAGTGGGCGCCACTGGACCCCCGGACATTGCAATATCTAGTTGCAGCTGGGCTAGCTTCGTCGGAGGGATGGATTTGTTTCTAAGGTTCAGCCTTGAAAAATGATGTAATGAGTGAGCTGTCTTGCGAAGCCAAGCCTTGGGTGTTCATTCATCCTGGATCGATGTGAGAATTTTGTGGACTCTGGCAGCTGATCTGCTGGCCATTCGTAGATATTTGCTGCACTCATATTCTTGCTGCTGCTGCTGCTGCTGCTGCTGATGATGATGATGATGATGATGATGATGATGATGATGACGATGTTTTTTTGGTGTTCTGTCTCGAATTGTTTTTGTTGGAACATGTAAAACTCGCGAGGCCTTCGGTTGATAGATAGATACTGTAATATACCAGCAGCCAGCAGTGGCCGAAGCAATGATTATCCTGGTAATGACAATCATTGTGACGGTTATTGGATTTGTAGCATCATTGTTAGTGCAGAGATGACTCCCCAGGAGAAAATCCTGGGGCTGACCTCTGGACAGCATGATAGCCAGTTCTTGGTTGTCCATCGCCAATTCTTTTGGAACGGTGGCCTTATGACACTCTTCCAGTTAGTCCGAGGACAGATGAGAATGATAGATGAGGGATCCTCTTCGTTCTGGCATAGGCCCTGGGTTTGTCCAAATACTTCCCTTTTAGTTTGGATATTTATTTTGAGTTTCTGCCTCAGTCCTGCTGCATGGCATTGGAGATGGGTCACTTGCTTGATCCCTTCGCGGACCCAGCTGCGTTGCACGAGTTCATCGTCCCCATGCGAGCCAGCAGCCGGGTGCTGCAGCCAAAGCTGCATGTTGACTTTCAGCACTCGATCTCGCAGCCAAATGGCCAGAATTGTCACAGAACTCCATAGCAGTGTTCACGATGCCGACCAAATCCGACTTGAATCTTCAGAGCGTTTTTTTGCTTTCGGAAGTTTTTCCCCAGTTTTGGAGCTTTCTTTTGGCAATACTGGCCTCAGCTTAGCGAATTCATGGCTGCAACCTTGTTTGGAAGCTGAGGACAAGGATAGCCTTCAGCCCATCATGTTTTTTGGGGAACAAGAAATGACCGAACGTGAGATGCTTTCAGCTCTTGGAATTTTTCTCGTGTTGGTTATCAACAATGTTTGGTACGAGAATACTTCAGCAGCATCCGTAGATCCTTTTGGATTAAAAGTGACCTGGATGGGACAATTTGGTGGGGGAAGCGGCTTGCTAGCTTCGACAAGGATGGAAGGCCAAAACCTTGTATCCTGGAATCATCTAAGCGAGTAGTTTTGTATGTTCCAACTACAATATTGATATTCCAAGTGATTACAGGGTCGCCATTGGAACTGTTTATAAACCACATTGATGGGACATATCCATATTGTTGATCAGTTGATCCTGTTCTTCCTTGCTTGATACTGTCATCATAGCACTAACGATTGGTGTCATAGCTAGGATGCTTTGAGATAATTGTGAATTCAAGCATACTTACAAACAGTTACTAGCTGCTACTAGCTGCTACTAGCTGCTAGTCTGTGCTACTTTGTGCTACTAGCTGATCCAAACACTTCGAAGCGTCCCAGTGCTGGCGTTGTTTGGAACCGGATGTGAGGCGCCCAGCAAGGTTGCGCCAGCTTCGAGATTCGGTTGCGACCTGTGCTGGCCAAGGGCGTCCACCGGTTGCCCAGTTTGAACACCATGAACGCCGCCTCGCCTACACCCCGTGTCCCCCCCACCATTGAGGCCATAGAAAGGGTCAGCATCAATCCTTAGTGAAAGCTTTTGAAGGTGATTAATGTCATACAGAGTCCCAGGACGAATGATTGTGATCTGGTGTTTTGAGAGTGTACCCCCAAGTTTCATTGTCTCGATTTCGGCGTAGGTGGGCCATTTATGCTCCATAGAGCGCAGGTGAATTGAGCACGGGGGTCTTCAAAAGCACATTTTGAATCATTTTTGTGTTTTCATCCACATCCCAAGAAAGGGGTCCACAAAGGCACAGAGGCAAGCATGGTCCGGTGCTATCTCACCGCGGAAACACTTCACAGGGGATACGCCCTGCGTTAGCGAGTTGCTGGGGACGTTTGAAGATGGTGCATCCATCAACGTTGGCCCCACAGGGCCATCCCAGAATCTCATCGGTGGTACACCCAAGGATGAACCTTGTTGAGTTTACTTAGCAATTATATATCAACCATTGTGAACTCCAATGAACCACAATAATACATGTAGAATATGTATATATATATATGTATACAATGGTTCACCACTATTCACCACTAATCATAAGATCAAAAGGACAATTTATTGCTGCTGGCTGTGCATTCCAACTGCTTGGGTGTATCACATCAGTCTTTCAAACGTATCGGCGGAGGGAAGCAACGTGATGCCTCCCAGTGCCAAGTTTCACTTGGAGCATCAGCTAGTGGAAGCTACAAGCTGACAATGAGGAAGCCACGGGGAATGATGATCCAATGGGTTCATGACCATTAAATATCCATTGGATAAGCATTGGTACTAATGGTTAATATAAGCATTATATAGAAAAGAAGCGATTCTATTCACCATTAGTACCAATGTTCATGGTGAAGGTCTCACAACCAATATATATATATATATATATATATATATATATATACAACAGTGATTGCTAGAAAGAGCATTGCTAGAAATGAATACTATGGGAATATATGATGGTGACCATTTTATGGTAACCATTCATAACCCATATTTCCGTATGGAAATATAGCCCTTCTCTTATCTCTACTGATAGCCAATTAGAAAAATCAAATGCCCCAATACTGGAAGAAATCCAGGATCATTCTACAGAAACATCCAATGCCCTATGTATTAGAAGAAATCCATAACCATTCTATAGAAAATCTAATGCCCTACTGATAACCAATATCATATGGTTGTAACAACGGCGGACGCAGATCAGGTCGCCCAGTGTTGCAGTTTGCCATGCGCGTTTCGAAAAACATGGCCCAGATGGTTGCTGTGCAGTGACAAACCGTCAAGAGGCATCAATTTTGACTGACAGACTGATAATGGTTGATCAAAATCATGGGAATAGTGGTTGACAATGGTCAATTGTGTTGGATGATCTTGGCCTTACATGCTATTATACACCATTAATTTGATAGCACTCATGCAGGATTGCATTTATTTGATTGCATTCATCCAGGATTGCTGGTCAACCACACACTGAAGATTCAACACACATGCAGAACATGGAAATGCTCCAAGATTGAAGCCATGAGATTTCAGGAGACGAAATCTTGAAGCCTTTTTGATCCAACCCTATGTGGTGAAGTTGAGTGTAGAGAATCAATTGTTGGATCCTCGGCAGTAAAATTGAATTCATTCTGCACCCCAGCCTCAGCATCATACGTGGTATCATTAGAGAGCGGTCCCTTGTGGGAAAGGGAAGCAAAAAGTGTATGTAATTCAGCTGATGTTGACAACTGTAGAATATTGACGGGCACCAAGAAACCAAGTAAGCCAAAGCACAATGTGCACCAAACAGGCACCAAAGAATCCAAGATTCCTGTCCATGTTTGGTGGATGTAGTGTTTTGTTCGATTTGGTGCGAGTGCAGGTTTGGTGAACTCAGATGTACAAATCATCGACAGTCACTGCTAAGCAACAAACTTTCCAACCTACGGGGTCGAGATTTTATGACTACTATCAGGTTTTAAAAAGCCTCTGAGGCCCTTGAAAACCAACCATTTAACAAGAGCCTTAGATGAGTACCAAAACCCGCTCTTTTCAGGACACTTTTAGATTGATAGTTTGGAGAGGTCATGATGATTTTTGGCATATGAATCATGATGTTCATAATGCCATCACGATGAATAATCATTCTGATTCATTAGTGAGCATCATCATGAAACATCGACATTAGAAACATATGAACAATTATAGTTGCATTGCTTTTAGAATACTTTGCTTGATAGTCATGATTCATCATTGTGCGTCATCATTCCAAAGCATCAGTACAGTTGGTGCATGGCTAATTGGAGCTAGATTTGCTATATGGTACTTTGATTGATAATCATTGCTGATCATCATTGCCCATCATTATCAAACATCAGTGATTTCTACATGGCTGCTGATGACTATATCAAGTATGATACTATGGATGATCGTCATTTGTGAACATCATTCATCATCATCCTTCACATTATCGTTGATAATTATGAATAATGATACTTATAGTGATACTGCAATACCAGAAATGATCGTCATTGCGATTTCATTTGTTGGTGGTCCCTGTCGGATATGATTTTTGCTGCAAAAAGCTACGGTTGTAACCACTGTTCTGAAAGAAAACACTGTAAATGTCACTGCTGTATGCAGGGATGGCCAAATCACATCCCAGAAGGGACCGTTGTGTGGGATAATGACAAGACCAAGATCATCACATATTCTTGGAACAGCAAAGCGATAACTTCACTCGTGTGGGTCAAATAGAGAGGGCAAACAGACATGCATGCTAGCCATCGTTTGACGAAGCTCGGTTTGCCTTTTGACGCCTATAGATTGCAAGACAGCAGGACGTCTACAATCTTTGCTGGAGTTGAAGCTGAATCTGTGCACTATCAAAAATCCAACAAGCCTTTTTGGAGGACCTACAGTCACCATGGATTGCCATCCCCAGCTACTTGTGGATCATTTTATGTTACACTTGTTTGGAAACAAGCATTTCGGCCCTAACAATACCCAACTGCCTCCGAGGTTGTCATAAGGGTAGCTACCACCTTTGTATGGGAAAGCCCAGTAGCCTACCAAGGAAACCACCAGTAGGCAAGCATCAAGGGGAGATGAGCTTGGGTTTTTGGCACTGCTCGAGGGTCTCTTTCCTGGTTGCAACTTGTCTTTGGAGCCTGACTATCCTGCTCTGGTCTTCCCGCGTTCACTTATTCGATGCATTTTCGGCAGGGGTTTCTTTGTTTGGAAATCCGCGTTCTTTAGCTTGGGATCCATATTTTGGGCCAAATTTTTTGAGCACAGTTTCTTGCAGATGAGACAATTTGAGTTTGGCAGTTAGTTGGGACATGTAGAAACCCCTGTTCGCGAAGTGCTTCAACATCACAGCAGCTGAGCAAAAATGAGTCTGCACTTTGGGTCCTGGGTAAGAGAGAAGCTTTCATGTTAGCGAAGAAGCGTATCCCCAAAGGGAATGTTTCCTGTCTAAATGGCGCTCTTAAATTGAATGAAACAGTACTTGTTGCATAAAGTCACAGGTTTGGACTGACTTTTTGTGGGCCTGTCATGGACCTGCCGCAGTTTTTTGAAAGCTTAGCAGGAAGTTAGTCGGTCACACGCACAAGTACAGGGACGCCTTTGTGCATAGCCATTGTGGTACCCAGAGCCTTCCGGGAGAGAAATGGTGGAGTTTATGAACGTCCCCACCGTCACTCCTAGGACTACGCAGACCATCCATCTCCGGGCATGGGATCCGCCTTATGAAACACATTTGAAGAATGGTTGGATCCTGAAATTCCAACTCCCCATGTTGAGACATCGCAAGTTTAACGTTTTGCCAACCCTGGGGTCGAAGCTAGTCCAACCCAAGGGCAACCACTCATCAACCTTGGGATAGCCCTGTGAGCCCTGTGAGTCTGGGAGCTGCTAAGCCACAACCCACGACCACGTTGTTTTTTTCGCTGCCATGGCACAGGTTGGGTGCCACAAACATGTCACGGAAAAGGGATGCGGTTTTTTCAGGCAAAAATCATTGAGACCTGCAGTGCTACCAAGGATATTTTTTCCATGGAACTTCTCTCAAGGTAATTTGTTGCTTGTTCAGTAGCAGCAAATGAGCTGTTGGTCACTTATTTTGGGATGTTCATCGGCTGGGTCAGATCCATCCACTCCAAGTGATATGAGATTCGATCAAAACTTACGTTATCATGTTTACTATTAGGAAAGTCATAGTTCTCAGAGATCAGGGTAAGAGGCCAAAAACGAGAATACACTCACCAAAAAACGATAATAACACGGAAGTGCCAAAACCTGAATACACTCACCAAATCCAAATGACTTTGCACCGAACAATAAAGTTCGACCGTCGCTCATATCCTAGTAGAAATTTCATCACTGATTCTCATTTCACGGTAGACTGCGTCCTGGATCGACATTGGAAAACTTGGCAAGGTTGTGGGAGCGGCACAATAATAAATACTGACCGTGCCCCATTTCGAAAGTTTCCAGTCGCTTTGTTCTGGTGAGCTCGACCAATGTTTCTTGAGATGGGATGCCTTGCCACAAGGTTTCCATCAGTGGTCAGTTTCCACAGTGGAAAAGCATGTTGGGCATGTTGGGTGCAGAAGAAACCCCGGTGCAACAGGGAAAACACGAGTTGGTCACTGATTCGATTCCCATAATCCCTGTACAAATAAGGTAGTGTTACAGACAGCCAACCCGCAGCTGAATTGAATACAGCTGCAACAGACGCAACAGCACCGCCCAGGCTTGGCCCTTGCCAGTATGTCACCATGGTTGAGGTCTGCGGCTGCTACACTGCTTGCAAAGCTGCTGGAGATTTGTAGGAAGCCATAGCGTTGAGGGCAGTTGAGGATTTCTATGTTGAGATCTGATCATCTCTCCGTTGGTTCACGGTTGCTTTTGACCCTTCCATTTCTATTGTTCTTGAAGAAATGCAAGTTGGACCAACTCTGTTTGACCATATGCACCCCATTAGGCTACCTTTGAAGACCCAACTTGTGAGAAATCTCCGTGTAAGCAGTTTGCGATGCCGTTTTGGCATCTCAGGGGTGTCAGGAACTACTGAAGGAACTTGTACAAATAGTCCCACTCTAAATGCTAAGGTTCACCAATAAACTTATTGAGTTTGAACTTAGTACTTGAAATTAATGAAAGTATTCTTAAGGGTGCTCCTTTATCTATTTAAGACTTGTTTTTCTTGCCGCCCGAAGTCAAATCAAGTAATACTTAAAAGAGAACTTCCCCAAAGCCAATTGTTCATCAAAGTTCAAGCGTTTTGGATGTTGTGCGGTTCTTATTTTGACACTGGCATACCTAGATGGGTGAAGTAAAGGTAACCAAGGGGTGCAACCACCGGTGTGCCCCTCGCTCCTGCTGCAGGTGGCTGCTCTGCTTACCGATATCTGTGCTGGCACAGGCTGCCACCCGTTGCTGGGACCACAGGTGGTGACCCCATGGAAAGAGACTCATAGAGACTCGAGATTCGTTGATTGATTTGATTGATTTCTTTGTTTCTTTGTTTTGATTGATTTGATTGATTTCTTTGTTTATTTCATATTGTTTACAAACCGAGGTGCCTTGAGTCATGATTCGGATACTGACAGGATCATTGTGGGTGTCAATTGGGGATGCATCTTAGTGCAAGCAGGTCATATGAATTTCGGAGTCTGCACACATTTGCAGCGAAGAATTTGGTTGGCAACAATCAATTTGCAGCTTGAAGCATGAGGCATCAAAACACCATGGCCAGAAGCTCTCCCAATTACTTTTTTGCACAGTGTTGCGTTATCTCGTTCCCAAGAATGACATATTTTGGGAGTTGTTGCTCAATGTTGTACCTGTTGCTTGAAATGATTCCTTTCCAGAAGCAGAGACACGCATGGCTGGAAGACGGCTAGCGGCTAGTATTTTGCGTTATCTTTAAAACCACTATATAATGGGAACTCAAGGAAGTTGATCGTAGTAGTTGTAAGGCATTCGTGCAGAGGCGCTCCTCTAGTTTTGGCCGATTCCCCCCTTTGGAGCGCGGAAACGCAACCTGCAAACTGCCAGTTTCGACCATGTTTCAGTTTCAGATCTGTTGCTAAGTTGCTACAGATCCACAATTCTGAAACAGCACCTCAACAAATTGTCTTCAACATAATGCCAACCAGGCATGAATGAAATCCTTGATGATCTTGAGTGGGGAGCACAAAGGGTAGAATTTCCCAACAAATGGACCCCCCAAATGAGCAAACACAGGGTTTCTCAATCAATTCTGCTGACTACCGTACATTCCCGTCATTGATGTTGGTTTTTGTCTCATGTTATACTGTATTTCTTCGGCTGCTTATGAACTTCAGCTCACATGCCTGGTGAATGGTGAAGGGTTTGGACAACCAGTGTACCATGGATCGTTCTGTACCAGCGCCTATTTGACCAGGTCAAGTTCTCGCTTCAACACCCAAACCAAGGGCAAGAGCACCGACCAACTGTTTGTTGCACAAATGGTGTTGACCCTCAACCAATCACTTTGATGCGCAATCACTGGAGGTTAACAACCAATGCTTACAACCAATGATGGTTGTTCCACCACTGGTGTCATCTTCGATAAAGTCAGCAATCACTTGGAGGTAAGTCATTGATGGACCCATAACTTGTGGCAGAACTCGCTGGGGTTGATGAGTCGCACACGACCAGGAAGGCACCGTTTTCTCCGTGCGCTGTGCTTTGAGACCAATCCGACTGCAGTTTCATTTTGAAACCCTTTCCACCTGTCAAAGATGCGTAAACGTTGTCACCAAAGCTTATGGATAATCCATGATAATCCCATTTAGCAATCTTGATCCCACTGAGGTTGATTTTTAAGCAAGTGCTGCTCTGGAAAGAATTCATACTTCTAATGCATTCATTTTGGAACCAACCAGTTAGAGTGGATTGTTGTGCTGTTTGTCCCAGGTACTTTTTGATATTTCTGCCGATCCCAATGCGTTTGTGGCCCAGGGGGGTTTGTTGGAGCTGGAATATCCCTGAACAGGGCTGGAATCTTGCGGAAACCCAGTGTTTGGTTGTTCCAAACACTCATATGACTCTATCATCCTCCGTGAGATCAGAACCTCAATTCTACGAAAACAGCTCAAGGCTGTGCCACTGGCAATAGGTTGCGATGTGGCTTGTTTTCTTGTTGATATTATTTTGATAGTCAATGAAGCTGGTATAGCAGTTAAACAAGCACTTCTTGCTGTTGTATTCTCTAGTTGCTTGGCTGCAAGTTACATCAATGCTATTGTAAGGCCCGCACACCCGCCACACACAGACACACACACGCACACACACACACACATTTTTCATCAAATAGATATACTTATATTTGGTCATGCAGCAACGAACCAGTGGAAATCGGCGAGAGGGCATCAGTTGTGAAATCGCTCCTTCATTTTTTGAGCTGAATGCCCCTATTGTTGCCACGCAGTTGCGTATGACTGTTGTATCTCCCACTGTCATTGAGAAGAAGCCTGCGCAATTGGGCACCCCGACACCTAAGGAAGGGGTCTCATTGAGGTTACAATGACGCCCTGGTGTGTCGTCACTTCGATGCTAAAGCTATGTTACTGGCTGGTAGATTTTCGTGACGAAGACGAGTTCAACCTTGGATTGCAAATTCTCAAATACCCAGCATCTTATGGATGAAGTAGTGCAGCATCGTTGGTCAAGTAGGGCAACATTTCATTTTTTGTTCATTTGACCACTATCGTTCAACGCTCAGAACGCTGGGGCACCCGTGGCCCAGGGCGACTCCGCAGGAATACTTCAATGCCATGCAGGTGCGACAGTGAGACCGCTGAGATGGCCCTGTGAATGCTGGATGATTCACTGTAGCTGGCTGTTTCCGTGCATCCCGTGTCACACACGATCATACTTTAATGCTTCGGATGTAGTTTCAGAACTTTATCATGGACAATTCGGCCTAGCAAGTGAACTTTTGCCGACGTAGTTCATCTACGACCACTGACGAACAGAGAGAGCTAAGTGGCCAAGAGGGTCTGAAAAGCCTCTTGCGTTTTTCTCCGGATGAAAGAGGTGTGTGGGTACTGAAAACACAAGATTTCTTGGATACAAATGTTGTGGACATCCCGTCGTGGGTGGCCCTGCCCCCTTCCTGCAAATACTTGTCAACAACAGTCAAAGATTGGAATAAGGTGGTAGTGGTGGTGGTGGTGGTAGTAGTAGTAGTAGTAGAAGTAGTAGTAGCAGGAGTAGCAGGAGTAGTAGTAGGAGTAGTAGCAGTAGCAGTAGTAGTAGCAGCAGCAGTAGTAGTAGTGGTAGTAGTAGTAGAAGAAGTAGTAGCAGGAGTAGCAGGAGTAGTAGTAGGAGTAGTAGTAGTAGTAGCAGTAGTAGTAGTAGTAGTAGCAGCAGCAGCAGTAGTAGTAGTGGTGGTAGTAGTAGTAGTCGTCGTAGTAGTAGTGGTGGTGGTGGTGGTGGTAGTGGTAGTGGTAGTAGTAGTAGTAGTAGTAGTAGTCGTCGTCGTCGTCGTCGTCGTCGTCGTCGTCGTCGTCGTAGAATAGTAGTATTCATGGTGGTGGTGGTGGTAGTAGTCAGTGAATCATGGAGCATTTGGCAACGGACAATGGACAATAGTCACGATGGACTATGTCCCTGATTGTGGGTTAGTATGGTTCAAGTCGTTCGTTGCCTAGAACCCCAACATGGGGTGGGGAGCAACAAACAACACAGATGTGAGTTGCGCTAGGGACCACGCATTGTCGAGCTGAATATTTGCCATTGAGAACCGCCATTACTGAACAGTGGTGATTAATGTTGGTAGGGCCATTGTGAACTGGTCAACATATCAATGTTGGCAAACTGGTAGCGCACTATTTGACTCATCTTGGTTTTTGATCTTACTAGTGTCAACTGCGGTTCTTACATGGTCGTAGAACAATTGTCACCATTTTTAGCAGTGAATTGTTGATCACACACCATGCATGTGATTACCATCGCGCGTTGTCTTCCATAGTAGTGTGACGATCTGCCAGCTTCAGTGCTCATGTGTCCATCTGCTTGATATCGGCTTGCAATGATTGTTTACCACTAGCAATCACTGTGAAATATCTCTATACTTCCAGTTAGCATTATATATGTTGGGTAATCAACCCCGGGTAGAAACCAACTGGTTGCCTACCATTATCTGGAAGCTTAGGGTATTGTTGACCCGTAATTATCGATGATCTAACCTTGGCGATATTTCTCTAGGCCATTTCTTCGACAAGCAAGTTTTCTGGCGGTACAACGATAGCACTAGGCATCTCACCACACTAGACAACTATGCATATTTATGCCAATTTTTTTGTCCTTACTATTCTTGTTGTATCTTGCTGCATATCGTTCTGATGTTTCTATGAACTATTAAGTACACCTTTGTTCGAAGCATTGCTTATCTAAATGTCTTAGTCGTAGAAAACCACACTGCGAGCCGCGGGTCGCGAGCCAACACGGTTGGTTCGCAGGAGGCATTCTCTGATGCAGCTGCCAGTGCTGGTGCCCAGCAGAGAGATTTTGGTTCAGTGGCTGGACTTGCCAGGTCTCTGACATCTGGCCTTGCTTTTAGTGAGAAGTGGCTACTGAATGCAGCTGTTGATGAGAGTGGAAGATGGAACATGAAGAAGGATGATTGAAATGCCTGGATTACCCGGGCTGTTTTAGCTCATTCCTAAAGAAAAAAAGTTCTGAAAGAAGGGGAGTGAGGATGGCAAAACTTTCGATTCTAAGGAGTGGCTTGACCATACCCAATCGCTTCATCAGGGGCTTGGACTATGCAGTGAAGATCATGGCTATTCTTCATGGACTTCAGGATTTACAAGGGCGTCATCAATCCACCTGAGGTGGAAAAATTGTAGGTGATCTTTTCTCATCGTCCCGCCACTATCAGCGAGCATTACGTGACCTCATCACAATCAGTCATCATGGAGTCATTGAGCTCTCCTTAAACACCACTTGGTCATTCTAAATCATAACTATCATTGGCCTTCATTGCTTCAGGGCAGTTTCACTAAAGCCATGCTAACATGAAGCTTTGAATCCGGGCCTCAGTTAACCATAGTTCCCCCATGGCTATCCCCACAAACAATAGCTATTGTTGCTTACTATCCTCTATTACAAACCATTCACCAGCTAGTTCACCTATAACTATCCCTAGAAATAATCCTTCTAAACAGCTGGATGGTGAGGTCC
>VSDK01001849.1:12645-27750 GCA_009767595.1 Symbiodinium kawagutii | reverse complement strand
GAGGCGGTGGGGCCAGCGGCACCGTGGCCGCGGCTGTGGGCTCGCGGCTGACTCTGTGCCTTGGCACTGGTGGTGACCTGGTGGAACCCCAAAGCTGTGGCTGGTTCAATAAAGGGTTCAACATAAGCTGGTTGCTTCAGCTATGGTTGCCTCAGCTATGGTTGGTGCAGCTATGGTTGCTTCAGCGATGTTTAGTTCTACTATAAATGGTCTATAGTTGTAATGTTGGTTTAGAATGAATGGTGGCTAGATGATTGGGGATATTTGGGGCCTATGACTTGAGAAAACCTTATTTTAGTGAAACAAGTTATTTCTAAATCTTTGCTATCAGACGTTTCCGAAGGTTTGGCAACCTTTGGTTGCTGCAGTTGATGATTGTCAGAGCCGTGTAATGCCTTGGACCTTCAACCATGGCTGGTTGCTGAGTGTCCTCGACACCGTGCAACAATATTTGGTCTTGGATGAAGCTTACGAGCATCCCGAAGTGGATGGATTGGGGATTCATTTTTTGGTTCGGATCTTGAAATGTGTGGATTGGTGGAACTTTGAATTTGATCTGCAAGTATGTGTGGGCTCCTGGTACTCTTTTGCGAGCTATTCACCCGCCCTTTATTGCACTTGTGTTTGGCACGGAAACATCCATCGACTTTGTTTCATTTAGGGAATCCTTCCACCATTGATGTTGAGTGATCACGGCTGACAAATTTCCCACTTGTTTCCAAATTTTGCAGCAACCAAAGGCATTTAGCCATGCGCTGAGAATCTGTGACCCATCTGTAGCCCTCATTGGACCCATCTGTGGCCCATCCACCGCCGCATCCCAGGAGTCATTTCGATGAAGGCAGTCTGTTGGCGCAGGTTTCCTTCACGGAGGTGAGTCATCCAGGGGCTTCATGCGGCACACCGTAGCACACGGGTCCTATATTTTTCTGGTTCTTTTGTTCCGTTTTTTGTGTTTTTTTTTCCGTTTTCCAAGCAAGCAAGCAAGCAAGCAAGCAAGCCCCTAAAACAGCCCTAAAGCCAACCTTAAAACTGCACAACCATACAATGAAGTCTAAAACAAAATCTTTAAACTCAACCCTACAACTGTAAACCCTAAAAGCAGCCCTAAAACCAGAAAACCTCAAATCAACCTCAGCACTAAGCAGAAGCCCTAAAGTCAGAAACCTAAAATCAGCCTCAACCCTAACCGGAAACCCAAAAAGCAACCCTAAAATCAGAAAACTTCAAATCACTCCCAAGAAATTGTAAACCTTAAAATCAACCCTAATGCCAAGACACAATCACGACATCAACCATAGAAGCATAAACCCTAAATTCAACTCTAAAACCATCAGCCCTAAACCCAACCCTAAAAAGAGAAATCCTAGAAGGAACCCTAAGACCATAGACTCTAAAACAATAAACCTTAAACTCCACCCTAAACCATAAACTCAAAAAATCAACCTAAACCAATCCTGCAACAAAAACCAAAAAAAGACACCCAAGGCCATAAAGCCCCAAACCCGACCCTAAAAGCAAAAACCCACAATGAACCTTAAAACCGCAAAACCATACAATGAACCCTAAAAGCAAAAACCCTAAACCCAACCCTAAAACCGCAAAACCATACAATGAACCCTAAAACCATAAACCCTTAACTCAACCCTACAACCATAAACCCTCAAAGCAACCCTAAAGTCAGGAAACCTCAAATCAACCTCAACCCTGAACATAAACCTACCAGGCACGGGTCTGAACCAGAAAAAAAAATCCCGAAAAGTCTGAAAAAATCCCCAACCTGCCCATGACCCGTGGCACACCGTGGACCGGGGCATCCTTTGAAGGTGACGACGTGGTGACTTCGATCCAAGCAATGAGGATAGTGAGGGGATCACTAAATGGGCAGCAAAGGTTTGGATGGTCTCGTGGCAAAAATGTGTTACCCTGTGCATACATGTGCACCCGATGTACACATGATTAAGGACGATATGTACAGTCAACTAATTTTCAGAGGATTTGCAGATATTCTTTTCATTTCCGTGCGGTCAGTTGCCAAGGCAGTGGTGAGCCGAACCATGAAGGTGTGCTGCGGCTGGAAAGCTGTGGCCAAATCGGATGTTTGGAAGATCCAATGATAGAAACCTGCCGGGAACCAAACCAGAAACAGAAAGGTTGTTTCACCTTGTTGAACCAAAGAACCACTTTGAGCTGGAAGTCTACTAGGGAAACTCGGGGAAAACAACCATTTTCTATCGTTTTTTGGGGTGGCGCCAGGCAGGACTTGAGACACACTTGCCCCCGGCGCTGAAAAATCTGTGAAATCAGTAGGTGTTCGCACAAGTTTCCGGTAGGTTGTTCACACCCCAAAACGACCCCCAAAATCAACAGTATCTTGGCGTGATTGCTGTCTCCAAGTTCGCTGCTGAAACGATGAATTACGACAGCTGGAATTGGGGTAGATTCATCAATAGTGCAGAAAATCTTTCCTCGGTGGGATGACTTTCCTCCTCAAACATGGCTTGCCCAAGCTTGGGAAATGAGACTTTGCAGGTCTGCGACATGGAGCCCTTTTGGGAGAAGGCAGCCGGTGAAGATATACCGCCCAAGCATCCTTCCGAAACGGTCATCTTTGACAGGGATGCCAACCACTTCCTGGACCGTCGTGCATGGGTCCAGATACATCTCGATGCAAATCTGTTGATCCATGTAGACTGACAGCTTTGGTTCTAAGCCATGGGATGCACTGAAAGCTTCATACTTCAAAGTAGTGACGAACGAAATTGGGGTGTGAATCATTTGAAGTCATGGCTATGTAGAGAGACCATTTGTTTCCGCAAAGCGCAGCACGTACGTCGCTGGTTTGTCAATGTACAAGACCGAAATTGTGATGTGCTTTTGAGCTTTTGAACTTTTCCGTTCCAAATACGTCACCTTTTGATGATTATTGCTGTCTCTGCAAAAATGGAAGGCCTCTAGCGCTATACGCGAGGGTTCCGGCTGCCAGGGACAGACGGTCTATGACTTGCGCAACTGTCGTTTGAGCCCCGCAGGGGGTCCCAGGTGTTTGGGGGGCTTAGCCCTGCGTACAGCACATGAGGAGCCAGCAGTGCCATGGGACAGAGTGCTTGGACCTGTTGTTGAGGGGTTGATGGGTCATAAGCTGGTTGATGTAGATTGATATCCCCATTGGAACCACAAGTAGTTTGGTTCCTAGTACCAATTTGGGATATGATTACCATGCTTTGGTTTATGTTACCCTTCAATTGGTTGGTGGATAAGCAACAAACCAGACATTTGCGCCCCCCCTGTTTTTTTTAAAGCAGTGCAAGGGGTATTGTGCGCAGCAACCACGACCCAAAGAAAGATCTATGATTAGCGGAAATGGACGGGCATATTGTCAACGAAAACGCTTGGGGGCACAACCAATCAATTTAGGACCAGAGAACTCTGAGAATCTTTGCAAATCAGAAAAGTTACCACACAACCCGAAAAAAACATCAGTCAATGCAAATTCACCACATCTTCGGTCACGGATAAAGCCGGACAATCCCGTGGTGTGAAATCGATAGCAGCAGGCTGTCCAACAATGGCGCACTGTACCCAGCTGAACCCGCATCCTCAAGCTGAAGGGCCATGGCTGTGTGGATATCAGTTGATGAAGTCATGGGCTACCAAACCACGGGGATGGAGCCGCATTTGTCAGTGTATGGCACACGATTGGAACTCGGGATCCACATGAAAGCCATTGCAGGTCGTAGTAATCTTGTCCGTGACTCCGCAGCACAATTCTCAATGATTGCTATATGATTTATTCATTAACTATGTTCATTCTGGTGATGCGATGTATTTGTTAACTATGTTCAGATTCGTTAACTCCATATGTTAGCATATAAATCATATAATTTGTCATTACAAATTCACTGTTTGTTCATCCTGGTCAATCTAATGATGGTGATGAATTGATTGTCAATGGGTGGTCACCGAGGGACAACATCCATGGGGGTTGTTCCGCATGGTCGTTGGGAAAGGCAGTTGTTGCCTGGTTTGTTGGGGGACCATAACGGAGAAGCACGCGGGGAATGCGATGGAAAATCACCCAACGGTGTGGCTTCTGTTTGCAGTGTAACGGGTGAAAAATCTGAAGAAATCTTTGACCTGGGAGGTGAATCGACCGTAGGGAATACGTTCCGCGTCTATTGTTTTCATGCTGGTTTACTTGATCAATCTTGATGTGCAAAAAACCATTCAATGACCTGATGATTTTTCAATGAATCTAGAGTGATGATGAGTAATGGACACATGGATTATTTCTCGTTGAACAATTCCTGAATCTCTTCAATCTTTTTGGGCATCATTTCCTGTCTTTTGTAATGCCTTCCAGTCCACCGGGATCACCTTGCGCCCTCCAGTTCTGAGCTCAATCACCGCGTCGCAAGGTGAAGATGATCGTTTGGGCTTTGGTGCCTTCCATCACGTTGTCCTGCGGTCTGCTAGGCTTGGTGATCGAAAGCCATCCCGAAGAAGGTTGCCACTGAAGGTTTTCCCCGTCACAGAGCTGATGTCTTAGCATAGGCAGAGGTTGGATATGACAACCTACAATGATATAAAGCTATATGGTATCCTACAACCGGTATTAGTGGCAATCATAATTGTCAACTATTTTGATCAACCATTGTTTGCAACTACCATCCTTATTGTCAAACCATTTTCGAGGATCATTATCAACCATTGGTAGCCTTTGCTCTGGATCATGATCGACCATCATTGTCTCCCAGAGTTTCAGCGGGTCACCCAGGTCAGTTTCCTGCCGTCCTAGGTGCACGTGGAATAGAAGGAACCCCTCGCGTGTGTGCTATGGACCGGAACCATATTTTGCTGGAGTTAAACATCACCCGTCTCAACCTTTGACAAGTGGCACTGTATTTCTTAACCATTTGAATCGTAGTTGGTGTCGTGGGCCGAGATTCAAAGCCGATCCATTCGCTTTGCCCGTCTTCTTCATGATTTCCCGGAAAGTCCATGAGCAGTCGCCAACGTCGCAACTGGACAGTGAACGAGTTGGGATAGGTTGAGCTACCCCTACCAACACTGACGTTGTAGGGAATCTCTTCATGCAACAGTCGCTATCATTCAAAATGAGGAATACAGAGCTATATGAAGTGCACATCTATACGGACCATTTCCATTTCTATTGATCACAAATATTCAACAGTATGAATATTCAACAGTATGAACAGAAGTATTCTCAATGTATTTACCTTTTGTATTAATGTTGGTTTCTGAGACTTGTATCTACCTGTTGGTTTCATGCCTATTTTCATTACTTTAGGGGGGGTTACACTAATCAGAAACCAACATTAACCAACTCCCTGGGCCTAGCCACAGGGGACTGGAGACAGTCCCTGGCAGCGTTGGTAGGTCTTTGGAGCCGACAGAGGAATGTGCGCGGTCGTGGCAAGGCCGCGATGAGTTGGTGGGTGGTGGTTGGTTGCTGGTGGTTTTCTGGGCAGGATGAGTGAAGTGATCCCTGAACTGCAAGGAGATAATGCAGGGATAGGCAGGGTAACTGAAGTTATCCCTGAACTCCAAGGAGATAAATAGTATGAATTCCCGGCAAATCCTACCACATTCTAGTCCTTTTAGAGCAAAAGTCATGGCCTGAATGGTTTGTCAAGGTGGACAGAAGTTGTCAAGCAGCAAAGGGGACATGCATTTGGGAGTAAGGGTAATGTTGTGATCGCTCAGGGGGGTTAGTGTCTGCAATGATAGGCTCACTCTGCTGTTTTGCAAACCAGGTTTTCACAGATGGGTCTGTAAATCAACTCTGAATTTCAATAGAGGAAATCTCAAAATTAGTATGTTCGTACAGTTCAATTTCTACTGGGTACCATGTACCGTTATGCTAGGATTGCCAGGGTGATTTGGTAAGGCAGCAAGCCTTCTCTTTCTCCCTTTTGCGCAGCTGCAATGTCTGACAAACAGCTGCGAACAAATAAATTACGGATCTGGTAGGAAACTTGATACGCCATGATGGCTTCCCTGGAAGCGTCTCAGCTTTTCGTGTGGGACCAACCCTCCAAGCTCAGTTGATCTCTTGCTGCAGCCATAGTAGGTGTCATGTCCAAAGGCCAGGTGCATTTCAGCAATTCTACTTTTTCGTGACAGATTTTTTCTTTGTGAGGATGGACTCCGGGGTTCTTAGGAGCTGGATGATTTTGATGGTTTGAAGGCTTGGACTGCGGTTTTGGAGTGACGAGGACCTCACTTAGATCAAGGATGTCAGCATCATCTCATCTAGCAGGGGGGCCACCAACACAGGCAGATATCCACGACAGCAAGCCACGGTCAGGAAACCAAGATAGGCAGCCTCGTCGCCTGTGGCACGGGATCCAAAGTGTGCTGGTGTCGGCATGGTGGTGTCTGGACTTTGTTGGAAACATCTGACAACCATTGCCTCAATCGAAATGCTTTCGATTGAAAATGGCTCACTTTCAGATGATTCACCTTCTGTAGTAGAGGTTATGATGCTCTGCAGCACAGCAGAGTGCGCAACCAGAGGGTCTTTGACAATGCTCGGGTTGCCATGGATGCTAGGTTTTTTGGCAGGGCTTCAGGGCTTCGATTCAGTACTCAAATCTTAGGATGTTGTTGGAGTGGTCACAGTGGGAAACGCACGAGATCTCTCTTTGACGAGCGAGGTGTCTCATTCCTCTCCGTGGGCTATGACTGGTTTTTTAGTTGGACGCTTTACAGGATGCACCCGCTGTGGGCTGGACGGTGTTGCGGGCTGTGCCACTGGGAAGAACTCCCTGCCTATGTGTGCAAGAGGCAGCACTGTCAGATATGATCAACAAGAATATGCAATGCAGCCAATGAACTCCGAAGATATCAGGAACAACACATTGGTAGCCCAGCAGGGGATCGTGATCATGTACTGGGGACTCATGTGCCGCTACTCGGGTTCTCATGATATTACTCAACTTGGGAAACTGGGTGCGGGCTTCTCATGCATGGGAATCCCTTCCAAGGAGCAAATGGCATGAGGTAATTTGAGGCTATGCTTGGAACCCAAATAATGACATTTGTTGGGCTTTGAGACTTGAAAGATGGAGAAAGTCTATTTGATGCATGGAATTGCATGAGCTTTTTGCCGGAGTTGAGTGTTGCCTGATGGTTTGAGTCTTGAGAAGGTGTTGGCTAGCAAGAGACGCCCAGAATTTCAAGAGTGACTGCTAAATTCTGTTGGCGCAAGCTACTGAACTGCTTTGCACATAGAACGGAGGATCTTGACCTGAGGACAAGTGTTCAGCCAGTGGGATGTTTGTTTCAAGGGGAATTATGGTAAAGTCCTGAACCATGGGCATGGGGCCAGAAGAGAAGATCATGTTTTTGTAGGCGACTTTGTCGTTTGTGGTAGTTTTCGGCCTAGGTTGAAGCAGTTCTTTTACCCAAAAACCATGGCTCCTCCTACAAATGCTCTGTTTTGATGACCATTTGGGAGGATGGAAACTACGGGATCTTTCATGAGCAACCTCCATTGGTACAAGAAGCCATTGGCCGGTGACACTGAGCCCCCCAATACCTGGAACTGAGCCAGCTGTTGCCGAATAGTCCCAACTTCCGGAGGGATCATTTGTTGATGTTTGGTGTTGCGGCCATGATCACGAAATGAGGGCTTCTCAAAATGGTTGGATTGATGTTATGATGCCCTGGTTGACAAGGGATACAAGGGGTATCTCCAGAAGTCCTGATTTCCGACTGGATTTGTACCCTCCCAATTAATTTACTTTGGATTTATGAATTGAAGTGTCTAAACATATCCTTGGTATCATCTCTGCATCCTGGTTATGTCGATCCCCGGAAGCCTCGATCCTCACTTCGCCGCCATCGCCGCCGGCTCCAGCGCGACATGCCACGTTTCACCGTGTGCCGTGGCGCCCCGCGAGGGTCAGCAGCTTGGGGGTGCAGGTGTCGCCAACAGGGTGCAGCTGAGCTAGGAGTTGGCCAAGAACAGCGGGACAACAACAACAGCAACAACCAGCAAGCTGCAACCAACAACCGGCAACCGGCAACCAGCAAGCAACAACCGGGAACCAGCAACTGCCAGCAACTACCAACTACCAACTGCCAGCAAGCAACAACGAGAAGAGCAACAACGGTGGGAATCGGAATCAGTACTCAAGCAACAATAAGAGGTTTAAGCAACAACAATGGGAAGAAGAATCAAGAAATGGGGACAGCAATCAGTTAATAGGAATCAGAAAGGCGAAAAACAGCAATAGGAGACAAACAAACGGGACAACAGTGGAATAAGAATCAACAACAAGCAGAGCCAACCCATTGGAATAACAAGAGTTGGAGCTGGTGAATAAGAGATGCCAACAGGAATAGGGACACGCCAAGTATGTTCGATGTCGGAACTGTTTGGTCATAGAGGATTCAGTTGACAATGGTTATACAACTCAACTGCTATCCATTGTCCAAAACCAAGAAATTGTATATCTCATGTACAGTAATACTTGTTAATAATTGTATATCCCATTATGACTATACTATTATTGTACTACTGTTGTCTATTGTCTATTGTACTATTATGAATAGCTGATATCCCATGATTGTCGAATGGATTACTATACTATTCAACTATATCCTTTTGCGCCGAGGCGCGCCGGAAAGAAGGGTCACAGCTTCCAGGCGCGGAAGGGTGGTGCTGGGGTCAGTGGTGTAGGGCTACCGGGAAGGGATGTCATCATGGAAGGGTTGATATGAGCTATGGGTCAATATTAACCAATTAACCAACCAACTAACAGGGGATTTCCACCAACAATAATAGGGAAAACAATAGCTAATGATAGGGGAACCAAGGGTACAGGGTTTTGACCCACAGCCACATGAGCTACTGGTGGGATATTCAGGGCTGGTGATGATGGTGGTTGATAGTGGTTACTGCATATTAAAGGCCTAATAGTGGCTGACAATGGTGAAATAGGAAGGGGTTAATCATGGGTAGTAACGATTGACAGTGGCCAATAAAGATCGATCATGGCTGAGAAAAGGTGATGGTCGATAGATAAGCGTCAAAAATGC
The DNA here is from genome assembly GCA_009767595.1 of Symbiodinium kawagutii. NCBI lineage: Eukaryota > Dinophyceae > Suessiales > Symbiodiniaceae > Symbiodinium > Symbiodinium kawagutii. Next base: position 18,681 of record VSDK01001849.1, on the reverse strand, counting down.
TGAGAATTGCGAATGCTGATTGATGACTGAGAACGGTGAATCGTAGGAGATGGTAACGGATAATAATCATCCGCGTTGTTTTGGGTTGTGAACATCGGTTCTTGACTCCACTTGAGGGTGGCAGGACGGACGTAGTTGATGGACAATGACTTCTTCAATTGGATCGTCAACTGACGAAACGGCTGGCGTCACAACGACTGTCTCTATGTCGTCGGAACCTGAATGAAACCGCACCAGATTTTGGGATTTGAATGGTTGCAAGTTTGTGTTGTCCCGAGAAGCTAGCAGGGGCAAGTGAGGAGCACTAGTTGGGAACTTCGACATATACGTGGTATTCTCAACATTGAAAGGGTCATCCAGAATATCATCACTTAATCTGTGCCCAGCACGCCACCTCTGCTTACGTAGTTGTTGGTCGCTTTTAATGGTGATTTCTGTTACATATGCAAAAAAAAATATACTGTATATATATGTACATGCACATAAACGGTTAATCGCCGTCATTACAGGAATATGTTGAGATGACTCCAGGTGAATAGGGTTGTGGATACAGCAGACTACAGGTGATACACTGCGATCAGCTTGTGTCCAGTAGACGTCGAGACTGCAGTACAGCTCATCCAATACAAGCATCATCAACAACTGTGGACGAGGCACTCAGGCAATTTTAACCGTTGTTAGCCATTGTGTAGTTTTGGAGACTGTCCTTCTCTGCATTCGCTGGGGGAGGGCATGGACTAAGTGTGCACAGCCATTGTGAACCATCATAATCCAGTTGTCACCATCATGAAGCAATATTGTAAGAAATATGCAATAATGTCCAGAAATTGTTAGCCACGACTTATTAGTATGAACCACTATTGTTCATGATTACTGTCAGAAGTTCAATTCTGGGAAACAATCAAGAGCAGTCGGATACAAGTGGGGTATGTCCCCGTTCCCATCAAGTTGTCATACTCTAGTTCACTCTGTTCAATCCAATTCAGCCTGTCAGTCAGAATGCTGGTAAATGGCTGTTCATCATTAATCATTGATTTCCCCACTACTGTTGGTAATTATCCCCATTATTGTTGGTTAATATTGACTTCTAATCAAATTTGCATAGGTTTTTTTTGTTCGTTTTGCTGGTCGGCACATGGCGACATAACGCAGGAAAGTACACCCCAAACCGTGCACGTAAGAAGCCGCTCAACCACTGATGGTTGTGATTGTTCTTCCTGGCCTGAGCTTTGTATCCGAAAAGACCCATATGGCGAGCCCAAATTCCAAGAGCTTGTGACTTTGGGATTGCCATTTCTTGATCTACCAATAATGTATGGCAACTATAGGAATCCAATAATTAATAATCATATATATTACTGTAACCAAGTTTTTTGGGATTGTGGCTTGTGACCCCTCCGCGTATCGGGTACCGGCACTACGAGTGCTTGTTGCACCACGGCATATGTCATGATCATCCACTTGTAAGTAGGCATTGTCAATAATCCACTGGTAAGTAGGCATTGTCATTAATCCACTTGTAAGTAGGCATTGTCAATAACAATTTTCAGGACTCCTGATGTACAACCAGAATCATGCCCATGAGCTATCTTAGGTGGTGCTCTATTGGTTAAGATCATCAGCATCAAAGCGTGATACCTCAGCTACCCAGTGCTGTCGCTTATATCCCTCCTATTTGGTGCGGAGTGTCTCTTGATTGTGGTTTTTTTCGTTCTTGTTTTGTTCTCGAATGTCTAAAAGTAAAGACAGTAGACATGGTCACGACTATGATTAGTAAGCGCAGTCATACAGGTAGGATGTCAGGGGTCCCTTTATTCACATAATTGTTTGATGTCCAACATCACTATCTGATGTCCAAGCATTTTGCCATGTTGATCTGATTGATATTCAGCCAGGTCTCATGCAACCGTTCTAGCTTCGGTGCGCTGATCAGGCTGAAAGCGACCAGAAATGCGGGCGACCGCATTTGGTGTAGCTCGGCAGCTTTCGAGTCTGATTTTGGACGTGCATTGTGTGCAATCGTATAGTCCACATGAGACCTAGTGTTTGTTATTTGCTATTGACATAATTATGTGTGTGTGTATAATTAGACATACTATGTTTCCGAACACACACATATGTATATATATATATATATTTCTAAACACATATATGCCTTGAATGTTCTATGGGTCAATGGTGCGTAGCTTTTGAGGATCAAGGCCGATGCGCCCTCTGCCACCTTCGGTGGCCACAGGTTCATCGATCGCTCTTGCCTATAAGGCGTTAAGCTGGCTGGAAAGACCCAACGATCCACTGGCCTTTTGCTCAGCTCTGGGTTTGCAGACCCCGAGTTTCGATTGGTTTGCATTCACTTTGGGGCTGCTGACTGGGATCCTTGTGCTAGTGCTGGTGGAATTCCTTTTGACCCTCAAGCTGGCCTTGCGGGCTTGGATTTCGACCTGCTGTCCGGGGCCTAGTCAACCCCGGCCCCCCAAACCGCTGTTCAAGATCCTGTGAATGCCCGGTGGCTCTGCTGACGAGCTTGCTGAGCTCAGGGCGGAGGTTGGTGCTTTGCGGCTTGAGCTGGAAGAGCTTCGCGAAGCCTTCCAGCATTTTCTTCAGGGTCAAGATTCCGCTGAAGCCAGGTCTGAGTTCTCCATCGTTGTCGGTGCGGAGAGCAACGTCAACAGCAACAACAACGCTGTGCGCTCTACACCTGCTGCTACTTCTGGCTATCCTGCTCGTGGTGGTGGATCTTCCTCAGGTGAGGGCTTTGCAATTGGCTCGGAACAGCGAACAGCCATTTGCCTTCAAGTGGGTCGATTTTTGGCTGACAACCTTGCTGGTCGCTTTCACGGTTCATCTGGCCGTGATTTGCTGCCCCTGCGTTCTCAGCTTTGGATTGTGGTGCGTGGCTACGACGGCACCGTGTACAACCCACCTCGCATCTTCCGCCGTTGGACTCTGGCCAAGGTTTTGGCAAAGCATCGAGAAGATCCAGGTGATTCAATTTTTGTCGGCCTGCCGGCCGAGCACGATTGCAGGCAAGCTCTTCGCGAAGCCGGTCTTGGCTTCCCGGAGATCATTGAGGGATGAGTCTTTGGGTGCAGCCTCTGCATCCAGAAGGAGAGACAACGTTCGTGGTCGACTCGGAATCCTCGGGTGTGTACAACTCGTACTATCCAGTTGGCATCTGGCAATTGCAGCACCTTCCACACAAGCCGTCAGTGCAAGTGATTTTTCTGGCGTTGTTGGAGGGAAAGGTTTTGGCAGTTTTCCCTGCAGCAGTTTGGAGCAAGACAAAAGCACAGAGGATTTTGCCGGTCAATGCACTCACCAAAGCGACATGCCTGGAGGTTTTAGCTTGCGGGATCTTGGAGAGGGATGTGCCGGTGGAGGACCTCATGTTGAAGGTCTGGGCTGGGTATCTTCGCCAGGAGTTTGCGTCGCAGGTGAACTTCCAGCTGGAGGAGATAGAGGTGGAATATATGTTCGAGGCCGAATGCGAAGGAGCCACTTTGCCTTGCGCCGCTGCATTGTCAGAGGCGATGACCGAGTACTTTTGCTTCGTGTCAGCCAGCGATGGAGTTCCATTGCCGAATCTGGAAACTATGGACGGTGCCGAAGTTCCCAATGGCCCCGACGTCGCTTCTGGATTGGTCGAAGAAGATGTCCCAAACCGAGTGTTGAAACTGGAGCAGATGATGAATCACATGGCGGAGAACTTGGAGAAGCTTGTTGGTGCTGCTGCGAAGCCGGCTCGAACCCCAGCTTTAAAGGTGCCTTCTGCCAAGAAGTCTACATCTGCAGCCGGAGCCCCCAGGGTGAGCTTTGCAGCCGCAAAGACTACTCCGAGGAAGAAACCAAACCCTCGAAGTGGACTTGCCGACGGCTTTCCTCAACTCGATCCTTCAGTGGTTCGTGCGGCGACCCAAGCTGGTCTGGGGGCCGATATCCTGGAGCAACTGAACAGGCTGGTGTCCCAGAATCCAAAGTCAGGACAGATGGCAGACATCAACCCTGCGATCAACTTGGACCCGCTGTCAGATCAGGAAGAGGAGGAGTGGGAAGCTCAGGAACCAAACGAGCTGGATGGTGGGGACACAGGCTCTGGGTTGCAAGATCCTATGCAGCTGGCTTTGGTGAAGCTCACGGACATTGCACAGTCCCTGACCTCAGAGAAGAAAAAATCCTCAGGTTCAAAGATGGACAATGCGTTGGACCAGGCCGGCAGCTCAGAGCTCCAGGGCATAGGCAGCGGCAAGCGCAATGCTGCCGCTCGTCGGATGCTTCGATCTATGTTGAGAGAGCAACCCTCCGAGATCAGCAACTTGGTGGAACGGATGATGTGGGAGGATGTCAGTTCCCAGATGTTGACACCTGGAGTTCTGGCCCCAACTTTCTCAGTGAGGGCATGGATGGAGCACAGAAGTCGAATCGGTGCTTACAAAAGCCTTGCTCATGCTTGGGGAACTGCAGGTGCCCTGGATGCTTTGATCAGGGGAAACGTGCCGGAGGCACGGGCGCGGCTCGGTGTGATGATGGTTCAGTTCGACCAAAGCGCAGTGGACGGAGGGAACTGGTATCTTGCGTCGGAGCTGAGTTTGGAAGGGCCCCCACCCTTTGCTGCTCTGGAGCAGCACAAGCAACCCAATGTTGCGGCAGGGGGGAGACCATACTCTCGCATCCTCGACCCTCGTTGGGCCGAGCTGGCAGTGGCACACTTGAAGGAGCAGGAGGACTTCATGACGAAAAGGAAGGGCCTTGGAAAGAGTCCTGCCAAAGCCACTGGAGACGAGGAGACAGATGCGTCGAAGAAGAAGCCAAAGTTCAAGGCCAAAGCAAAGGCCAGTTCCTCAGAAGCCCCAGCAGCTTGAAGGCTGATCCTCATGCTGCTTTGCATGCCCGCAGTGTGGTCCACGGCCCTTTGAAGATGCAGCCATGTTCCAGGCCCACCACTGTGAAGGTTCAAGCTTTGATGAATTCGTTGCCACGTTGGTTACTGAAAACCAAGAGCAAGCTGCGTGGTTTTTTGCTCTCGATCCTAGATATGCCCCGGCGCAGAACAAAGTCGCCAACATCGACGAGGAGCTCAATGCTGTGGCCGATGCCGGTGCCCTATCCTGAAAGTTTTGGAAGCCTCCCCTTCGACCTTGAGAACAAGCAATGGGAGCTCAAACGTGTGGTGTCGATGCAAGTCGTTGTGCTTGACTGGTTAGCCTTGGGTTCTCCCAAAGCTGCTCCCGATGACTTGTGTTTGGGGGCCAGACTTTCAGCCCGGCAATGGACAGTGGTGAAGTACCTGGAGCACCTGATTGTTGATGGCAATTCACCGAAAGAGGTGGACGCAGCCGCGATGGCCAGAGCTGCAGGCAAGTTTGAATCCAATGAGCATGCGTTGACTGCTCTTGCCAGGGCTGCTGCATTTTTGAGTGAGGAAGAGAACAAGTACTTCGGTGGGATCTTGACACGGCCTGAGATGACCAACGATTTTCTTGCCACAAAGATCGGCGTGTCGATTGGGAACTTGCCGAGCCAAGAGACCATCATCGCGAAGCCTATAGTAGCAGGGCGTTTGACTTTTCCTGCACCACCCGCTTTTGAGGCCTCAAAGTTCCTTGATGCTGGCACTCGAGCTCTTTATGATTTCCCCCTTGATCATGGAGCCAAAGCCGAACTTCAAGAAGAGCCGCCACCCAGAGTCAGAGTGTTCGGAGCTCGAAAGGAGGTTGTGCTACTCTACAAAGCTTTGGCAGACAGTGGGAGGTTGGAGCCTGTGCTTGCGTCAGACAAGAGGGGCGAGTTCCTATCTGGTTTGTTTGCAGTTCACAAGGACGAAACCAGGGACAGGCTGATCCTAGATAGCAGGCCTGCCAACGTCCTCGATGTGAAGCAGAACTTCTGGTGCCGAGCAATGGCATCGCCGGCGGCGCTATGCTCCATTCACATCCCGGATCACATGGTGCTCTTGACTTCAGGCGAGGACCTTCGCGACTTCTTCTATCAGTTCAAGTCGTCGCCTCAGAGGACAGTGAGGAACACTTTGTGTGAACC
>VSDK01001849.1:0-12635 GCA_009767595.1 Symbiodinium kawagutii | reverse complement strand
GTCTTTGGACCTGGATTTGATTGGCAGGAGGAGCCTGTTTGGGTTGGGCTGTCGTCGTTGGCCATGGGAGACAGCTTAGCATGCGAAGTCGCTCAAAGCTCTCACATCTCAGTGCTTATGAGGAAGGGGGTGATGACATCTGCTGAAGTGATCGGGTTGAAGTCGCCGATACCTCGGGGTCTTTGTCAGGTTGGGGTCATCATAGATGACCTTGTCGTCCTGGACAGGTGCTTGAGAGCGGACCTCAGCAAGTACTTTGATGGTTCATTGGAATCAGCTGGAGCCGTTCGAGTGCGCAAAGCCAGGGAAGCCTATGATGAAGCCCATCTTGAACGTAACCCCAAGAAAGGTTTTCTTGACCAACTATGCAGCAGGTTCTGGGGAGTTGAAGTCGACGGCGATAAAGGCCTGTTGAGAGCTTCATCCACACGGCTGTGGCCAGCCATCATGATTTCGCTCAGAGTGGCAACCCTTGGTTTGGCTACGGTTGGGCTACTTGAGTCATTGGCTGGGACCTGGATTTCTCTGCTCACACCTAGACGGAGGATGTTTTGTCTGATGGATCATGTTTTTGGAGCTCTTAGTATCGAGAAGCAATCAACAGTGGTGAGGCTTTCTAAGGAGCTCATTGACGAGCTGCTGACCCTCTCCATCTTGGGACCTCTGGCTTGTGTCGACCTCAGAGCTGAGTTCAACACTAATCTCATCGCCACAGATGCTTGCCTCACTGGAATGGCTGCTGTTCGAGCACAGGTAAGTACTGGGCTGTCGAGTGAGCTTTGCCGGACTTCCCTTTCGAAAGGCAGATGAACGAAGCTGCTGAGCGGAGATGATGTCAGGCTCAAGCATCATGGGCTTTTGGCTGCAGAAGATGAAGTTGACGAGCCGTACACCACTCACCCGCTATGGGAAGTTTGTGCATCATCCATCCCTTATGAAGAAGTATGGAGGCAGCCGGTCTATGAAAGCTCCCACATCAACATCCTCGAACTGCGGGCTCATCTTCGAGAAGAGAAGAGAGTCAGTGAACAGCATCCTCGCAGGAGAACTCCTTTCGCCTTGGACTCACAGGAGTGTTTGGGGGCTTTGGTGAAAGGGCGCTCTTCCTCGAAAGCTTTGAATCAACGGCTTCGAAGAAACCTGCCTTATCCTTTGGGAGGTGGGTGCTTTGGCCACTACATCTACTACCCTTCGAAGCATAATCGTGCCGATGCACCTTCGAGGGATGAAGATGTCGAACCTCCAAATGAAGCAGCCCCTTCGTGGATAAAGCTGGAAGATGAGAAGGCGCTCCAAGATCTCGATGCCTGGCTGGCTGAACGAAATGCTAGCCAAGATGGAACCCTCCCTTTTGAATGGCTGATGAGCGATGACGCTAGCGACCTCTGCTCAGCTTCCTCTTCGAGATCTCGCCGCAAGGTCACGCCTGCTGCTGCTCTTGACTCTGGCCGTAGGACATGTCAGTTTGACCGCTGTTACCGAAAGTCAGACGTCGAGCAGCAGCAGGTGTCTCCACAAGGCAGGTCTTTGGCTGAAAAGCATGAGCAGAAAGAGGTCATTAGGCGGGAAGACTTAGATGTGAAAACCTCAACAGTTTCGGAACAGGAAGTGCCAAAACAGTCGCATCCGAAACCCAAGCTCGAGACGAGCTGCTCCGTCTCTCCATCGAAGCCCAGTTCTCGTGATGAAGCTTTTGCTGAGTTGGAGAAAAGATTTTCAAGAAGGCAGTTTTTCTTTCGAAAGGATGTGAAGAGCTGTCAGGAGCCTGGGGGTTTGGATCTGTTTTCGGGCAACTTCAGAGTGGCAAAGGAGATGATCAAACATGGTGCTCCGTGGGTCCTGACCTTTGAGTGGAAACGGAGCAGAAAGGAAGACCTCAGAGACTCTGAGCTGAAGAAGACCATCATGGCCTTCATCCAAAAGAGGGTCTTCAAAACCTATGGCTTGGCTCCAATCTGTGCTTCGTTCAGTCGAGCGATCACTCCGGCTATCAGAAGCAGACGATGGCCGAAAGGAATTCCTACAGCTTCCCCTCTGATGCAAGTGAAGTTGAAGGAAGGCAATGAGCACGCGGAGTTTTGCCGCGACATCATCGAGGAGGCCATCGATGCTAACGAAGGCTTTTGGTGTGAGAACCCTGACAAGTCATTCCTTTGGATCCAAGAAAGATGGAAAGATTCTCGAGCTCCAGGGTCCCAGAATCTTTTTCGGCTGTCGTATTGCAGATTCGGAACACCTTGGAGGAAGGACACCCGGGTGATCACAAACACGCGGCTGAAAGGACTTCGCATGTTGTGCACTTGCCGAGGGAAGCCGCGCCAGCAGTTAAGGGGCTACAGCACGAAGCACAAGAAGAGTTGGACAGCAGTGGCGGAGCCATACCCTCGAGGTTTTGCGCGCATGTTGGCTTTGGCACTGTGTTCGAAGGCTGGATGGTGTCATGAAGACGCTCTCAACATAGCAGGGTGTTGCCGCAGCAAGTCATTGCGTGTTGGAGAAGCCCTACACCCAGGACCGCCAACAAGAAGCAGATCAGCACGACCTTCACTCACCACTCTCCCCATTGTCACAGCGGCGACGATGGCTTTGGAGGCCAGAGTTCTTCAGGCTTTTGTGGATTGGTGCAAAGGGGAGCTTCGTGCCATGCCATGTGATGAGATCTTTGACATGGTACCGGAGGTTTTGGCTTTTCTGCTTCAGGTCTACGGTGACTTGATGTTCCAGCAGAGGAAGGCCCTTAGCAACTTCAGACACCTTCTCCTTGCAGTGCAGAGATGGAAGCCAGTGAGTCGCCCCCACCTCCAACGAGCTTGGGATTTCGTCAATCGATGGGAAGCTCAAGAACCCGTTGAACATCGCACACCGATTCCGGAACCGCTGGTCAGAGCTTTATGTGCTTTAGCTTGGACTCGAAAGTGGTATGCCTGGTGTGCTGCGACCTTGATAGCTTTTTATGGTGGGGGACGGCTTGGAGAAATTCTTCGCTGCACTCGGGAAGATGTTCTTCTCCCCATGGACTTCATCGAAAAGGGCCCCTCTCCAGTGTTCGTGCGGCTTCGTTTTTTCAAGAGCCGAAACCGCCAACCAGCCAAAGTTCAACATCTTCGCTTCGATTGGTTGAAGAAACCGCATGTGCCATATTGCATGTTCTGCTACGGAAGAAACCCAGTGACCGCGAAGTCTTTGCCTCGTCCCATTACCAGTATCGAAAGCGATGGGACTTTTTGTTACGACACCTGGGCTTGCCACGTTCCTTGCGGCTGACTCCGGGTGGATTGCGAGGTGGCTTCGCAGTCTGGGCCTACAGAAGCAGAGTCCCAGTGCAGGACATCATGTGGTCCATGAGGTTGAGGTCTCAGGTGACCTTGGAATCCTACCTTCAAGAAGCAGCCGCCCTGAACTGCTTCGCTGACATATCCAAGGACACCAGGAACTATATCAATTCGCTGGCATCCATGTTCCCTTTCTTGCCGGCTGCTGCTTGAAGTTTTCGGGCTTAACGCTATAGTCTAGGCTCTACGTGTAGTGGAGCGCGTTCGCCTCACCGAACTGGCTTTTTAGCAGAATTGGTGGCATGGATTCTCGCCTTTGCAGCTGCTGTCACGATGGATGACGCACTTGGCCTTTCTACTTGGTCTACGTTGTCCTGACAGCAGCCTTTGCGGAAGCCGAACCTCAAACTTGCTTGGGCCGGTTGAGAAAAAACAAGCTTCAACCTGCAGCTGCTTTGAGTGAGCCACCATTTAGCATTGAGAACATGCCTTGAATGTTCTATGGGTCAATGGTGCGTAGCTTTTGAGGACCCAACCCTCCTCCCTGCTATGGCACACTTTGGTGGCATGGATTCTCGCCTTTGCAGCTGCTGTCACGATGGATGACGCACTTGGCCTTTCTACTTGGTCTACGTTGTCCTGACAGCAGCCTTTGCGGAAGCCGAACCTCAAACTTGCTTGGGCCGGTTGAGAAAAAACAAGCTTCAACCTGCAGCTGCTTTGAGTGAGCCACCATTTAGCATTGAGAACATATATATGTACATATTTCTAAAGATATGTACATATATATATATATATATATATATTTAGATGTAGATAGATTTGTACGTATATACATACATATCTGTATCTAGACATACGTATCTAAATGTATTTATACAAATAGGTGCATCAATAAATAAATGTCCATATATACATATATACAGTATACATATAAATCAATTTACACATACACATGCATATAGAATTGGATTTGAATTCATGCAAAGTCACTTGCTTGTTTGCGTTTGTAAACATACATGTGCATAGATACAAATGTTTCCGCACTTGATAACAGAAGTACAGACGCACGCATGTATACATGCGCACATACACACGTACAGAAGACATCAGAAGACTCTGGTCTTTGGGGACCTGCCTGTGACTGCAACATGCAGATGCATCATTGAGGTTTTGCCCAAAAAGACATCTAGCACACCATCACCAGCAGATGAATTGTCATGGTCGCAGGGGACGGCTGCTCCGATCATCAAGATATATCATACCACTGTGGGGTATCCACAAACAGCTCCAAGCAAGGAGGTTTCCCCAGAGCATTTTCGATACTCATCATTCATGCGCAAAACATGGCCAATGTTCTGAGTAAACTTGATTACTTTGGGCTGTTGGGCATACCCCTCATCATTGGACGGCCCTTGTATGGATCAAAAATGGCCGCAAGCTATCCTATGAGGCGGTTGTCGATATGAATTGATTCACTACCCCAAAGATCAGCGATCTCCCCGGCGATGTTTCTGCAGGTTCGGCGACTGGTGAAAGGGGCAACTGTTGACGCATAGTTTGGTGGTCCCAGAAGTGCCATGGGGAGTGAGGTTTGGTTCCAGGCTTCCCTCCAAACATGACTAGTTGGTCACTTGCAGATGCTAAACATCGTGGCCATCCCAAAGAAGAAAAGGAATTTCACATCCGGGCACCGGGGTCTCTGCCCTGCAGGTCCGGCGGGGCAGAAAGAAACCCGTTGGTCTGCGAAGAGTGGAGAGCAAGAACGATGAACGCAGCTGGGCCGGCGAAGGAGAAGGGACAGAGGAAGATGAGCCTTTGGAATGTATGGAGATTGTTTTTCCAGATTGAAGTTCTAAGACAAGCACTTTTGGAGTCGTACTTGTTGTTGGCCGCAAAGTCCATCCTCACGGCTGCATATACCCAACTGATAGCAGATTTTCGTAGAGGTTCTATCGTAGCTTTCCCCAACAGTTGTTTGATTGTCAGGGGGGACTGTTGACTTTGCTATGAACTCACCAGCACATAGACTTGAAGCGGAGTAGACGCCCGCAAGCAGCTACCCTACGAACTCACCAGCGTGGTTGTGACAGCTGGGATGGTGCTGACTGGGCAATTGAGTCGTTTCACTTAACCATGCTGTTGTTTGACTGTTGGACATCCCTACCTCTGCCAAGCAGACAAAGTGATGAAGCCGGAGTTTTGACCCATTGAGATGGAGTTGCCCAGTTGCCCACGACGTCACTTGTGATTAGTCAACCGTAGTTCGAACATGTTTGGAGGATGGCCTGGATTCCCAAACCTTCAGTCGTGCACTTGTTTTTTTCGGCCAGATAAAATCTTCCAATAGAATCAAGAAGCAAGAAATCATTAGAGCACCTACTGGTGGAAATTTATTTCACCGATGGCCCATACCTCATGACCTGGCCTGACGCTTTATTGACACTGTGTCTGACGAACATCGCAAAAATGAGGGGTAGGTACCGTACCTGTGTTGGGGTTTTCAAAGCGATAGACAGCTCGTTTTGCACATTTGCATAATTCAATTTGTATGTAGAACAATCCTCAATAAAGAGTATGTTCATCATTTTTGTTCTCTATATGCTTATTTGTTGAGGAGATTCCAACTACAGTAGATATAATTCCTTTGAGTATGACCGCGCGTGCCCTCCAACAATTGTGGTGCTACATGTGGTGTTGTCCTTTTCACATCTATATCCATGGGTAGCAGCTTAGCACCATCTTTTTGAAACAATCATCATTGCAAACCAAATAAATTGTTGAGCTTGCCCAACAAATAATATACCGTGGTAGAATTTCCGGACCAATCAGACCAATGCCGCATGGTATGTTGACACACCTACCGTGACTATAAAACAAAAGTGCTGCATATACCCAACCATCTATTTTTCCTACAAGAGCTTATGAAGCCTGCCTGTTGACTGCCACAGGGGATTTTTGACAAACCTACGTTGTAGAGTCCCATCACCTTTCATGGAGATTGGCAGAAACCCACATCTCAACCGCTATCAGAGGACAGATCCAGTGTGTTTTTTCAATTTCACAATCATAAGTAGAGCACTCACCGGTAATCTAGAGATTTATATGCTTGATAACCATGATGATTTTGGGTAATTGAACAATATTTTTGATCATCATGAAACTTGCTATATACAGAACCTACATATATTTGCCACTCAAACCAATCAACTATCAGTGATAATCAAGGGATAACCACTCTAAACTATTTCACTATTTTTGGTTTTACTGCTTAGACTGAAATAGAACAATTTTCATTAAACAGTCATCATGTCATTGCACATAAGCATTTCTTGTATTTCCAACCGGCAATGTTGCCACAGTGGTAAAGAATGCCAGTAGGGATGGCGGATAGTGGTTACTGTACTGGTTTATCATGGTTACGAAGGGTGAACAATTCAGCTATCTATGGACCAATTCAGCCGTATAACCAATGGCTAGCAGTAGAAGTTAAGTTGACCATTCTAAGATCACCATGATGCACTGCACGGCTTCCGTTTTGCCCATCCAATCTCCCAGGTAGCCGTGCCCAGGAGGGTTTCGAGGTGACGCTGCAGTGGTCAGACGTGTGTTTCGCGTTTGTTAAACTGGTTGTAGTCTGTAAAGCAATAGATGTAGTTGTGAAAGAACGGGTTGTTTATGTCCTTTTGGGTTTAAAAGATAGTTGATATTTGGCAATCCGGAATCCGATGGTTATATGTTACTTATCTAATGATCATATAGCGGTTCTAAAGCAACCAGTGCTGGGTAGTACTGATTGACAATGGGATGTGTGTCAATGGCCTTGGGGTTCTCTTAAAGTCAAATTCAAAATGATCATTTGGATGCTGGCTTTGAGGGACGCGAAATGACACCTTGTGGCCATTGGGTCCCTTGGCAGGTTGAGTTTGAGCAGCTGCTGCGAGAGATGGCAGAGAGTGCCCGTCAAGCGGAAGGCTCCACCGGGTTAGTGAGGAATCTACACATTTTAAGTGGGGCCCAGGCAGAGTTTACTGCAACGGATTTTTGATAATGAGGGTATGATCACGGACGTATAGCTCTCTGGGTCATGTCTGGGGCTGCCCAGCTAGTCGTAGGTCGGTACTACATTGTGATGGACCTAGCAGTTTACAATTGAGATCCTTTGGCAATCCTTTGGTAACCGTGGTGTGAACGGACTCTTGGCCCAAAATTAGATTCCGCATTTGGAGAAATCTGATGTGCTGCCAGGGTTCTGAGGTCCATAAGGCGTACATGAACAGGTGACTCGAGCGGATTTCACAGCTGTTAATCATTACAACACCTGATCCACGGTCGTGACTCCTCCTGTCAGCTATGCCAAATACCATGGCCATGGTACAGTTGAAGTCACCATCCTGCTGTGGGAAATGGCATTGTTCTTCGGCTGTTCACACCCCAACAGTAGGAAAGTGATACTCGGTCTCTTGACGATTGCCCTATTTGTTGCTTTGCCTGTACTCAAAAGATGAAAATGATTGAACATATACATCCCCATAGATATATCTATCTATCTAAGGTGCAGGTATGTCCCCGTACATGTACATGTGTTACACATGTATGTATATACCCAACTGACCATGAACGTTACCCATATCATATCACACACATAAATAAATGAAGAAATAGAGAAATACATGAATCAATAACTATGAAAATATATGCATATATACAGAGTCATGAAAACACATGATTGCGATACTTTTTTGTGGTCTTGACCCCACACCCCAGCCCAGCTGCAGAAGGTTCTCTTGCGTCCCAAACGACAGGTCGAGTGCTGCACAGGGGGTTGAGTTATTAGTGGTTGAGAGTGGAAAGTTGTATATCAGGGTTGCTTGTGGTCAAAGACAATTGGATATGAACCAATGCGGGTCAATTTAGCTTATTGGATCATATAAGCAAAGGTTGAAAACTGATCAGTTTTAGCAAATCGTTTTCATATTGGTTGACATTACTTAACCTCCATAAATAGCCAGGGGATGGACAAATAATACTATGATTGCCGATAGTTGTAAAGTGGTGAATCTTTGTTAATAACTGGTGGATAATCCTGAATCCCATATGGATTCAACAATACATTTTGAGAATCAAAATAGGGACTATTGAAATATAACTACCAATGCATGTACCACCAACCAGGGACCTAGGAGAATGCAAACGCTGACCAAATGTGACTGTGCTTCTATCAGTAGTGGGTCCACCACATACCAACGGGCATAGGGAAAGCACGAGATTCTTACGACGGAGAGACCCACACCTCGCATTGTCAATTTCTTACCGCTTCAGTCTCTAAAGTGGGATGCCTAAGTCATCCGTGTGGGCCAATCCAAATGCAACGGCGGAAACGCCGAAAACGAGCTAAACGCGACAACTTGATGCTTCAGGTCCCCACCAGACCCAGATCCGGGTGACTGGGTGACTGGGAATGGTGGAAACTACCTGGTCTTTCTGTAGTTGAACCGTTGAGGACATCAGCTCCGGATCACCAGCAGGGTTGCTGGTTTGTTCCATTCCTTGGTGAATATCAACCTGAGTGCGGTCAATTATTAACCGTGACACTGCAGGATTGTTGAGCATCATCAACCAATATTAACCATCATTGAAGCGTTGTTGACCTCTGCCAATATCAATATTTCCAAGCAGTTGTAAAACCCTCAGTCCAACCAATTCCCAGCAGTTATTGACCATTTGGTCAAGATGACCGCCGCTTCTGTTCCAGGAATACGAGAGGATCCGGTCCAAGATAGGCAGAGTGGGACGTGGGAGCTATCCTATCCACTTTGGCGTTTTATCGGCTTGTTGGGGACCAGCCTATTGGAATCGAATTGATAAGTGGAATGAATCTGCAAGAGGCAGTGATCTGGGCTGGTCATGGGCACGGCGCAAGGGCAAGGGTTGTGGTTGGAAGTTGTTGGAATGATGTTCAACCCGAGTAGCCAGAGCACTTCCGAAGGGTTCTTCAATACGGTAAGTAACAGCGCCTGTGTCTGGGTAGTTTATCATCCCACTGAGCCAGTGGTTGACAATCATGGTCGTAGCGGCAAGAACATCTGATGGTCGTCAAGCTGTTTTGTTTGATTCCATGGTGAGTGACGATACTCGTCAAGAAGCACATGGTAACAAGGCAGGGGAACTTGCTGCGTAGGGTTTCCAGCTCCCAGCTGCGAGATGATCGAGGAATGGTGCAATTGGATTTGGAAACCACCTGTTTTATCGGGCATGCACAGGATTAGACACCCATGTTTCGGGTTACCTGTACACATACATATTACAAATATTTGTAGCCGTTTGTTTACAAACTTCATTCTCAGAATCCAGTTGCTTAGGATGGTCGAAACCCAACACATGGCTTTCAAAAACTACCGACTGACTTGCGCCTGATTTTGCCAGCTCAGTAGCTCTAAGAAGTCTAGCCGCCCACTTCACTGTGCCCTATTCGCCATTGATAGCCACTATCAACCATTATCAGCCACTCAAGCATTAAACAAAAAAGTGGTTACACCATGGTACTTAACCATCTTTAGACACTTAAGCACCATGGTATTTAGCAGGTACCGTGACCACGAGCAACCATAACCACCTATAGCCACTGTCACCAACCACTGGGTCCCCAATGCTGCAGGCAACGGAAGGTGTGGAACTCCGACGAGCCCACTGTGGAAGCGGGTCTGTTGGGAGCCCTGCGCCAGGGAGGCCTCACAAACACCTGTTTTTGAGCTGCAACGAGGGGCCTTAAACAGCTGTTTAAGCAGGTTTCAGAAGCTGTTTCGAGCTGTAAAAAGCTTTTCATACCTGTAAAATAGCCGGTCAAAAGCTTTTTCAGGAGGTTTTAAATCTTCTTTTGGGTGCAAACCTTTTCCAAAGCCCCTTTTGAAAGCAAAAAGGCTTTCCAGATCTTGTTGGTCTCCACGGCACCTTCAGCAATGTAGGAACGCCGCCATTGTGCATTGCTGGTGGGATGGGAGATCGCTGGGTTGCACGTCGCCAAGAAGCGCTGTCGTGGCCATGGGTTCCTCCAAAGAAGATCCCCGACCTCCGAAAAATAGACGATGTCTCGTTGCCATTGGCGATTCTCATCATTGCAGTAGCGGGCTGAATCCATTCTCTTTTGTGGACCGATATACTGAGTCATGGGGAGTATGCGCACGCCAGTGTGTGAATTTTCCAACGGATTTTCCCAATCCATCCCAACCTTTGGTGTATTTTGAATACGGTGCTACAGACAATGTAATGTGATCATCTCTTGATCTCCCCCCATGGTTGTTGCTGTTGCTCTCGTTGTTTGATGTTGGTTCGTATCCGTCGGTGGTCATCGTCGTCATCATCATCATCATCGTCATCATCATCATCATCATCATCATCATCATCACCATCATCATCATCATCATCATCATCATCATCATCATCATCATCATCATCATCTTCATCATTATCATCATCATCATCATCATCTTCATCATTATCATCATCATCAGCATCATCATCATCATCATCATCATCATCATCATCTTCATCATCATCATCATCATCATCATCATCATCATCATCATCATCATCATCATCATCATCATCATACACTATCACTATCACTATCACTTGGCTGCATCCATAGCGCGGTTGCTGTTTTTTAAGCGGTAAAAGTGGCCCTGGCTGTAGCGATGGCGGTGGCCCAGGCCAAACCTCGGGTGCATGGTGCATCCCCATCAGGCCTCCAAGGTGCATCTCGGGGGAACATGTTGGAAGTGGTATAACCCTGGGGATACCCTGGAGATGCAAAGGAATTAGTGTCCAAAATAAGATCAAGTAATTAGATACCCCTGGGGATGCCAAGTACCAATTAATTCGCTACCAAAAGAACAATTGGTATACAGGTATACTAAGTGATCATGAGACCAACTAGAAATACCAAGTGAAAACGAACCCCAAACACAATTACTAGTAGTTCGGATACTCCCCATAGTGGTGAGTTGTCATACCAAATGCCTGTGATACCAACTATACAAATTCGTACTGCTAGCATGAGATATGACAAACAACGAAGCTAGTTATGTTCGCATCGCAAAAAGTGACAATAAGTTTTGCCTTCTGTTTATATGGGACCGACCAGTTGTCACAAACATATCAGCGAAATTTCTATTCGTTTCTTTGTCAGCATTTGGATCCATTCGATTGACGTATTGCAAACACGGATTTCAAAACATTGGACGAATGTACACTACAACATGTATTTAGATATACACACATGCAGCAAGCAGTCTGCACAGTGCATTTTAAAAATCCCAATCCTGACGTAGCGTTGCCTCGCCAACAGATATGGCTACCCATCAACATCCGGGGTCCAGGGTGGGGAACCGTGGCGCAGCTATCCTTCTGATGGTTCCATTTTGATGGCAGAGGCGACATCTCGGTGTCTGCAGGGCGCCTTCGCCGAGGAAAACGCTCACCTTGGGGGTTTCGCAGTGGCAGGGTCCGCCGTGTGAGGCGGTGTGGGATGTGCTCATCTCGGTGCTGATCATTTACTCCGCCAGAAAGCCCAGCGGGGAGTTGCCGAAGGGTCACCAAGCATCCGAAAAAGGGAGCCGTGCACATCCCAATCAGTCGGTACCTGGTTTGGTCTGTGGGATGTTCACTGGGGGTGCAGGGTATTGACCCAGCTCAGCCATTTGTTGGTTTCTAGCTACGGAATCAACAGATCTATTCACATATCCGATTGCTGAATCTAGCCGTAGATCATTTTGTAGCACTCAACTGGGGCAGTACCACCCTTTAGTTTCTCTTTGACAAGCATCTAGCATCAACATGCATCAACCATGGGACAGTTGCAAAACTGTACGTCATTTGTAGGTCGTTACGGATTGCATCCTTGATGTGATCCGACTTTTGGACACCTACGAGGTCACAGATGTCACCTCTGTTGCCCTTTCAAGCCCTCCACAAGTGGATCCATGGCCGTGCTCCTGTCACCGCTCGAGGTTTTAGTGGAGCCCTTCCGGTTTTGCTTCCACGTAGAGGTCGATGTTCCTCAAACAGTGCCTTGGTGGAGCGATGAAAGGGACAGTGAGCCAATGAACTGAAAGGAATTTGGTATCTAGATGATCTAGATGTATCTAGATGTATCTAGATGATCTAGATGTATCTAGATGTATCTAGATGTATCTAGATGTACCTAGATGAATCTAGATGTATCTACACGTGTCTAGTATCCTTGACTATGTATTCAGTATCCTGAACTTGCACTTGAAGTGAATGGAACCAACATGAACCCAAAGGTATTCGAGACGCAACAACGACAGCAGCAGCAGCAGCAGCAGCAGCAGCAACAACAAC
>VSDK01001842.1:56834-76346 GCA_009767595.1 Symbiodinium kawagutii | reverse complement strand
TTTATGCATGTATGTGTATGTATATATATATATATATTTATAGATTTATTTATTTATTTATATATATATATATATATTTTTTTTTTAGAAAAACAGATATAGATATTCATTTATTTATTTGTATCATGGCTACGTCCCAGTTGTGACTGCACATCAAGCTTGCGATTGCTCTGAAGGCATACATAGATTCATGCATACAATGACGTACTGACAATTTACATACAGAAACAAATGCATTGATGTATGCATAGTCATATGTATATTTCTATAAAGACATCTACACATTTATATAACCATATCTAAATACACATATTTAAGATACCGCCGATCCAATGGACGGGACACCAGCAACACACGCTGCACAGCAACCACCGCTCCACCTTTCAGGTCATCTCTGAGAGACTGGTGCCCAGCACCTCGTGAGTAAAAGAACGAGCAACGTGTGCAACGTGTGCGGGGACACCAACGGACACCGAGCTTGAACCAACAAGCTCTTGCTGCATCATGAGGCATTTAAATTGAACATGATGGAAGTGTCCTCTGGAAATTCTTGGGTGCAATTTTTGAGTAAGTGAGCGACTTAGATTATTGCGATGATTCCAATCCAAGAAGTGCAGGACTCTATGTAGCCATCCGGGAAGATGCCTTAGATAGCAGCTGCCGTTGCATGGGTGGGAGCCAATATCAATCGCCACGAGCAGTGCTATAGAGTGATGGATTCTAGTTGGTCGTGACCACAGGTCTTCTACAAGCTCGTGGTTGTTCAGACATGTGTCAGGCTTCTAGTCATGAGGTTGTGGTGGTGTTGTCATATCTGAATTGCAGATGTAGCCTCATGGTGCACTGATTATGGGGAGTGTTTGACAAGAATTGCGAGATGTAGGAGTTAAAACAGGGCCAGGGAGTAGCAATCAGTAATCAGTAATAGTAACTCTATACAGCCTATGTGGGGTGATGCAACCAACAACCGATACGCACCGGTTCATATCGTGGGGATGGAACGTCTGACAAAATGAAATAATGATGCAAGAGAGCCATCAAGCTGTTCCTTCTTGATTTATTTCAAGGTTTCCCAGTGGTTGATGGTGGATGCCGGATGCCGTGGTTGATGGTGCCAGTGTTAGTGCGAACCAGCTACAGCTGTTCAGGGGGAGAGGATTCCACTGAAGAGAAGGCTCAAGATTGGCTAGTGATGGTTGGTTCTTGCTAGTCTTGCTAGTGCTGATTTACCTACATACCGTGCCAGCAGCCAAAGCAGTCTCTGAAAGTAACCACCAAGACCATGGAAGTCAGATAAGCAACAAGCTTTGCTTGAGAAACATCGAAAGTTACATTGAAAGATACCACAGGGGCGGCCGCTCTTAGCTAGCGTTGGTCGAAAGCGCTGTGGCAGCATGTTGAACCACATTAGCAGCAGGGTTCCTGAGAGTTTCTCTGGTTGTAGAGGTTCTGTGACCGTCAGTAGTTTGATGATGTAGCTGATTAACCACCACAGCTATCAATATAGTGAAAAAATGGTGTTGCGCAGTCCTCTTTAACGCGACTGTAAACAAGTTGTGAAATAGTCTAGTTGAAAACATGACCGTGGTCAATGACTGATACTCTGTCGATCTTTGTCGTGTCACGCGATGTTATTGATCTTGATCATCGCGCAATGGCTGGCGATCACGGTATTGCTGCTGGTGCTGATGGCAGCTCTCATCTTTTTCATCTACAAGCGGTGCCGGCTGCGAAGACTGACCGAAGATGATGCAAAGGCCTTTGAGACCTTCAAGGAGGTCTACAAGTGCCCTGGACCGAGCTGGACTCCATGCAGAGCCGCCGGGATTTGTGCTGCCATATTAGCTTCAAGAATTCCACAACTTGACGTGTTTATGACCATTCGGTGGTTTCTCAAAATAGGGGACACCCCAAGTCATCCTTCATTAAGCATTTTTGGCAATAAACCAACCATTTTGGAGGTACCCTCATTTTGAGAAACCAGTATTTATTGTTGTTATTTTGTGCTGGCTGTGACATTCAAAGACACTGGCCTCTGGTTGATGAAATATCATCACTTGCGTGCGAAGTATCTCGGCAGCTTTGCAAGTGAGGGTCTCTTTGGTATCGGGAGCAATACATAACAATACAACCTGATGTGCAGCTGGGAATGATTTGGAGAGAGCAGGCAAAACCCTGCATGACTGTTCAAACATCTAAGCTTTTTTGGGCTGTTCACTCGCCCAAGGTTTGTGGATTCAAATCAAAATTCCACTGTCGCATGCTCCACCCCCTAGCCCCATCCCCATCCAGGTTGCTATCATTATCCGGGCAAAAGTTGCAAATTGATTTGTGCTATAAACTGTCATAATTGATCATTATCAATCACCCAATTTTGATGATTATGCATGACAGTTTAATGATTGATCATCACCTAATTCTAATGATCAATGATTCATCATGAATACTCACATGATCACGAATCAGAATCCAGCCGTTTTCACTCGTCCATGGATCACTCCATGGATCTCGATCAACAATGAAAATATCTCAGCAGCACTACGAGGTGACGAAGATTTCGAAAAGAGATCATCAAGTATTGTCAATCATCAATAGGCTATGGGTCAATATGGTGGTTTCTCAAAATATGGGACCCCCAAAATGGTTGGCTCAGTACTACTAAATGACTATTAATGGATGATTTAGGGGTACCCCTATTTTGAGAAACCACCATATTAACCAACCAACTCATGGAGGATTTACCAACAAAAGTATAGGGGAAACAAGCTGGTTAGTCATGGGGGAACCAGGGGGAATAAGGGTTTTGACCCACAGCCAATAATCGCCATGATTTCCGTGGTCCATCGTCCCGATGACTAAAATCTTGAGAGATTACCATCAGCTATCAACTGTGGTTAATCACTCAATTGTCTATCACTATTATTTGTCATTTGCGTACTTAATCAGCAATCATTAATCAAGTTGATAGCTGTGGTTATTGACCACTTACTCATTGATCAGTTATCATTCACCACGACTATTATTTATCACCATTAGATAAGTTGATGATCAACACTTAATCACTTCTATCAAAAGTAATCTAATTTCTATCATGAATCATTCATCATCAATCATCATCACCAATTACTTTATCATTAATCATTAATTAACCATTAACCACAAACATTACCCATTCAACATTAACCATACACCACTATCAATAATCAACCATCATTCACCACCATTGGACCACCATCATTACTCATTAATTAAGAGTTAATCACAATCAATCAACATTTAATCACCATCATCAATTCATCACTGATCATTCACCACCATCAATTAACTCATTCATCATTAATCACCATTAATTAATTACTCATTGATTACTATCATCATTATCATTACTATCATTACTATCATTACTTTCATCATTATCATTACTATCATTACTATCATTACTTTCATTACTATCATTACTATCATTACTATCATTTATCATTAATATCATTACTCATCATTACTATCATTTCTCATTAATATCATTACTCATCATTACTATCATTACCAACTAATTCAATCATCAACTCTCCGTTTGTTGGACCCTCTTTGCCTCCCGCCTTCGGGAGGCGCCGGCAGATCGACATCGAGGAAGAGCTCTTCGCGGTGCAGCGGGATGTGGCGCCGCGGCGGCGTAGCGCTGCGACGGTTGCTCAATGGTTAACAACAGGGGAATTATAGCCAACAATACCAGTAGGTTAAGTGCGTCACTATGGTTGTTTCTCAGGGAGCCCCATGAATAGTTGGTTTACTACTATAGATGGTTAACAACTAGATGATTTGGGGGTGCCTCTGTTTTGGGAAACCACCATATGTGGATATGATATGGGTCAATATCAACCAACGAGAATGGGTCAATATCAACCAACAATGATTGATAGCTGGTTGAATAGGCATACTTATCAACCAAGTTGGTGATGGTCACCAACACTATCCAGTTAGTGTTGGTAAATCCTATCAACACTAATGATTCTACTTTACCAACACTAAGTAGTTGTTGGTTTCTTGAAATGGCGATACCCCCAAAATGTCGGTCTATCATCAGTGGTTAGTATTGGATGATTTTGGAGGTCCCCTATTTTGAGAAATATCCAGCCGGTGACCATGGGGGATAACTACTGGTGATTACTGGTTAAGAACTGGATAACAACTGGTGATTATAAAATTACCCACTAGCTGCTTAATAGTCAGAAATCAGGGGTGACAACTAAAAGTTTTGGTGATCATGGGGGATAGTAACCTACCAATAAAAGGGAAAGCAGCCTGGTTAATGATGGGGGAACCAGGGGGAAATGACCACCACTAACTGCTGGCTATATTAACCATGGGTTTTAACCAACAATAGTGGGGATAAGTTCAACAATGTTAAGTGAAGTGGTTAAATACCTTGTTAATAGTCAATAGGAGGGGGTAACAACTAACACTTCTAGGGGATATATCAACTGTATGTCAATGGGTCAAGGCGGTTACCATGAATTTCAACCAACAATAGTAGGGAAATAGATGGTTAATGATGCGGGAACCAGGGATACAGGGTGAACCGACCCATGACCATGTGGGGGATTTGCTGTGTAAGGGATCAGTTCATCATGGATCTGTAAGATTAGCAGATGATTAACAATCGAGAGATTACTGCTTGGAGGTTTTTTTAAGGATTATAGTAGCCATTGACGGTGGTCAATGATAAGGAATGATGATCAACAACAATGGATCAACAACTACTGGTTGGTGGTTTCAATCATTTGCTATGTTCCCAAATGTATCAGCAAATGGTTGGTTGGTCTCTCTTTTTTCATAGGGGTTGAAACCACGAAGGGCATAATATAAGCAAGCTCGGAGATTAAGCTGACAAGAAGGATATTTTGATCCCAATCAGATCCAATCGCCAACTTGTTAATAGATAATTATCAACATACGGTTGATGGAGGAAATCCTGCACCACCCAGATGGGCATCCCAAGCAATCTTGCGCGAGGACATCACCTGCATCCCCTTAATCTCAGTGTTGTGGTAACAAGGTTGGTGGTGCAAGATTTCCTCCATTCACAAATTTCTTGCCCAGCATGAACCCAGCACATACTTCAATATTAAGATTTGGGGTTCCCAGGGGATGTGGACTATGAAACTGGTGCGAGATTTCCCCCATCAACAGTATCGTTGGTGATTGCTCTTGGTGATTCACAAAAGTCATCGAGTTTGGCGAAGTTGGTGAGCATGATCGTTGAATGGTTCCCTGAAGTAGAGACTGGGTGGTACCAGAAACAAGCATCAGGAAGCACACAAACTGGTAGAGATCACAGGTAATTCTCATGTTTTTTTCCATGACTTTCTATTGTGTACTCACAAAAGTTTCCCATGGTTTCCCTACTAAAATAGTCAAGAGAGCGGGGAAGTTCGAATACCTTGGGGTGACGGAGCCTTGCGCCCTTGCGCAAACTCCGGCTACCTGATGGTGGAGATGACAACCTTGAAATGTTCTGAACCGTGAGGACGTCCAGGATTGTTTTGACATACCGGGTGGCTTATAGCCCACCAACTTGGATTTTTAGTGTTTTAGATTGATTTACCAATTCAACTTTTAGCAAGGGATCTAGAAGCCACCAAGTATACCTGGTTCAATCAAAGCATGGGACTTTTTGTTCCTTGCTAATGTCTTTCCCAGAAATGGTTGATCGGAAAATCAACCAGGGAAACCCTGGCGCTACCTGGTTTCTGGATGATTCACGTAGTGAATGTGGTGATTTGCCATGATGAGCTGAGTCCCAAATCGGGGTGTCACGAGTTGATATGCTTCATTTCCAATTTTGCATGTTTTGAGTTAACCATTAGTTTTGGAGTACTTAAAGGTAAGCATTTATCGGTTACCTTTAATGGTTACATTCATTCTGAGGTAACCAGTAATAAGTAGCTGTTATACTCTTTTACGCGTTTTTTGCTCTTCAGTCAAAATAGTCACAAAGGTGGAACCGACTCATTCCTTCCCTTTTTCGAGTTTTGTTTCTTTGCTTGGGCCTTCTTCTTTTTTGTTGAACGTATTTTCATTGTCTCAATGTTTTGAGTCTGGAGATATTTGTTGTTGCCGTCATGATTATGCTTGCTCGCGTTGTCCGTTTGTTTATTTCCGATGTATGTTATCAGTTGTGTCCTTCCCCCTCATTCTTGTTTCAGCCTCGTGTTTTCCGTACTACAGCCATACTACAACCATACTACAGCCATACAACAGCCACCACAGCAACACTGCTGATGGGGACCTCTGTTTGTTGCGGTTGGGTTTTCCGTTTCGCAAGAAAAAGTGCGTCACGTCGCGTCCAAGGAATGCGGCTGCCTTGAAAATATCAGTGCCGTGAAGCCAGCAGAGTCCTGGTCAACAGCACGGAGACATCTAGGTGCCACTGGGTAGGGAGGAAGCTCCTAGGGTGAGCGTAGGGATGGCATGGCATGGTGGCATGGCCGTGCTCCACAGAGAGTTATGCCAAACCGAGCGGCACACCATGATGGTAAGGGCACATCTGATCCTGCTGGATGGTACTTGAGGGTGCAAGCTCACCAGCTGCGCGCCATAAATTGGATACAAAATGGTAGAATTTGATGAGTTCTGACAATTCTTATTCAGCTCTGTGGGAGATTATTTTTGCTGGCGATTCTCCAGATTTGTTGTTATTCTTGCTGTGACGTTGGGCTCAGAACGCAGGTTTGCATATCATTATTTGGGCGTGGTTGAGCACCAAGATGTAGGCTGTTGTAACATGTTGGCTTCGCAAGCAAATCCTAATATCAGGCCTCCTTGAACCTGACCCAGTTGAGATTCAGCTCCAGACTATGGTTTGGCAGCGACTGGCTCAGGTAGCAACTTCGATGCCGTCGTGCAGATTGCTGAGAAAATCGACGAGGCCTTGCTGGAATATCAGCATCGTGTGGCCAGCAATGAGGGCATGAGCAGAATCTTGGAGCAGATGGGCGGCCAATGGTAATGGCCTGGTTTGTGCTGGTGACTGGTTGCGTTTGCCAGAATAGAAAGGGTATATACACATGCTTGTTATTCGTAGTGTTTGGAACAACGGGATTATGATGCTTATCAATGAGATTTTGACATTAGATGTCAATACCCAGCAAGAGTTGATCGTATAATTCACCGCACTGACCTACCTACCTCTAGGAGCAATGGATGGGAGCCAAAGGAACGCTCCCAGCCAACAAGATCCAGAATTGTCATCGCTCACATTTGCCTAGAAGCACGTGGTGGAAACATAACCTCGGACATGTAATATGGACACATGGTGGTTTCTTAAAATAGGGGACCCCCAATTCATCCAATATCAACCATTTATAGCAAGAAATCAACCATTTATTTGGTTCCCTATATTGAGAAACAGCCATATGATAGTCATCGATGTTTGGTAAACCCAAGTACTGGAAGCATCGCATCGATGAGGCCGGACTTGCATGGGCCCATGGATCCTCATGCATCCTGGGGTAGGATGGGTCCTCAGGGCCATGGAAGTCCACCGTGGTGATCACCGGACCTGTACCCGCAGGGGCATGCTGGTTAGTTGAGAAAAGATGTATGCCCCCGGCCCCCAGTAGAGCACGACAAGAGCGCCTGCATTTCAACAAGGTTGGATTCTGGTACTTGTACTACATCCAATTTCATGATTTCAAAGCTATGGCGATTGATTTCGCTCCTGCGGTCATAGCCTCTGTGAATCAATAGCCCCATGCCAGTGACATGGGATATGGCCATCCAAGCACTATCAGTGGGGGAACTCGCATCTTGAACAGGCAAAGCATCTATGTAGAGGTACCCCTCTTTTCACACTTTAACCATCTTTAACCAATGAATATAGCAGTGCCACCGGTCATGGGATATGGCAACGTCGCCGGTAGAAATAGCCCTTGCTCAGTCACGGCTACCGGTCCTGTCGTGACTGCAGTTCCCACCGGTGTCCCGGCCCCCCCAAGGTGCCGGCGTGCCAACAGAGGTGGTGAGGAAGTTTGGAGCGAGCTATCCTCACTATCCGTCCTTCATCGTGGCACAAGAGTGGCGCGATTGGGCCAACCAGACCACCGCACAATTTCATGGCTTGGAGGCATCCGATGGAGAATGCCCTGTCACCGGGAGCCTGGACATGCATCCGCCCCCCGAAATCGTTGTGATCAAGTTGGAAACAGTTGGGTTTCAGCATTTTTTCTGTAGGGGTAGGTAGGGTCGTTGTTTTTGAGGTGGATGTTTCCTTTTGGGTAGTTTAGTTTGCTTTTCACTTTTAAGTCCGTGATATACCCTGAGAGGAGTAAGTGGAATCGGTTTGAGCAAGTGTGTCTTGTGTTTGGGTAGTCAAGCCCCCAGCAAGTACTTAATTGAAATCACAAACCATGGATGGCAAGGGCAGTCTTTCCCAGTACCAGGGAGAAATGGACACTAATCCATGTCCCATTGAGCATAATATAATCATTAACATTAATGTGGAAACATATTGTTTATGAATCATTTGTAGCCATCAATTGTTACCATCATGTTCTAATAAGTATTAGATAAACCAGCAATCAACCAGTATAAACGGCACATATTAACCAACCGGTTGTGCCATGGAAGATCTGCAAGGGCAAGGATTGGAGGTGTGTCTCAATGCTGTGATTGGTCACCCTACGTTGGCCATGATCATATGATATTATTTGGATATAGCGTGAACCAATGATATATTTGTTAATTCAATGAACTATAACATGAGAATGTTTCTTGCTTGTACCCCAGCCTCTCAGGGAAACCAAAGCTTTCAGTTCCATGCTGTTTGAATCGAAGATTTTCTAAGCGTATCCAACCTTTCCAGTGGAGGTCCTTTTCATTCCTTTGTTCACGATCAGCAACATTTTGGCCAGTGCACAGCACGATGTATCAGGCTAATGTTGCTGCAGAAGTCATCGCCTCCGCGAAGAACTCAGCTGAGTCTCCTCCCCCCTTCCCCTCCTGCCCAGAGAACATGATAAACTCAAGAAGACATTCAACATGTGCAAAAAAGCATTGAAAAACACTGGAAAACACACACCCAGATAGTGTCCTGCACTCCTCCTGCCAGGCGCAGAACAGCTTATTGGAGGAGGTTAGCAAACGATTGGCTTGGGTGGAATCAGTGGAGTTGGGTTTGGCAGATCCGGGCATCACAGACCTACACGATGCTCGGATCATCCAAGTGGGTCGTCGGGAGAAATCGTTGGAGTTTGGGGCTGCAGCAGTTTGTGGATAAAAATTGGTGAATGCTTAGTAGGGCATAGTTTCGTGAAGAATAGACGACAATAATTGCTTGAAACAATGGTGAAATGGTGAGTAATTGACAGTTATAGAAATGACTGATAATCTACTTTGTCCACAATCCAGATTTCCTGCGGTTTGATTCTGGCCGATGGGTGAGATTGCAAGACTCGTGTGCCAGAGAAGAAGTCGGAAAAGAAGTTGGCTGGTGGTTTTCAACATTTTTTCCCCAACAGTAACTGAAGGTTGGTTGAGTATTTTGTTTGATAGAGGTGGAACCCACGAACCAGATAGACCACGACATGTGCGTGTGTCCACTTTGACAGCGGCCGCCCAGGAGTCTTATGGCTGGGACCACAAGCGGCTCTCGTTGTTGGAGGAGCGCTGAAGCTGAGATACCAAATGGTTGGCAGTCGTCAATAGTGATTCCTGATGCTTCCATTTGACATTATAGTAGGTAATCAACCCCAAACAACGAGCTGGTAGAAACCAACTGATTGCTTGTGGTAACTGGAAGCATAGGGATGTGTAACCATAGCTATTTGGTTGTTTCTGAAAGTTGGGAACCCCCAAAATGGTTGGCTTACTATTATATTATACACGGTTAATAAACTTGATGATTTGGAGGGTCCTCTATTTACCATACTGTAGCTATTTGATGCTATTACAGTAAGAGTAAGACTCACTGCAATGATCCTCGGATATTATCGTTAGCGACAACGGCTATTTCATGGATCACCTGACCCTAGCTGATGATTGCTGGTGATTGGTGGGTGAACCACTGCGAATGGTTGTTACTTCTGGCAGTGGTTAGTACTGCTCAATGCTGGTTGACTCTTGGGGTTGACTATTGGACTGGCCATGTCCAAGGCCCCTGCTCGCACCCCATGGTATCAGATAGTAGCCCAGTGGGCAACCCAAGGTCCTATGGGTGGATGGTGCCCCCCCTCCACGAGTCAGCTCTGAGAGAACACCGGGGGGTATCGCGTCACTGGATTTGCTGTTGATTGCTGTTGTTTTTTGCTGTGCTTTGACCTGAGGGAATGATAGTAGGGGACTCCTGCTGCGGTGAGCAATAATATCATGGTTAAGAATGGTCCATAATGATCAATTACTAAGAGGGGAGCTGTTCTTTTTTGATGTTCATGTTTCTCAAAACTAGGGGAGCTGTGTTTTTCTTGATGTTCATGTTTCTCAATGTTGCCGAAACTGAAATGCTCAGCTGGAGATCCAGCTGTTGCCATCACCCCAGGATACTTGGCTCAATAGCTGACTCAATCACCTTAGAACTTTGGGCGTTTTTTGTTGGATCCTCCTCCTTCGAAGGTCCAAAATTTCCGTGAGAGACCAGGGGAAGCGCCACCAAATGACTGAGAAATACTGAATGAACTGTTAATGGTTGTACTTTAATGGTCGGTTATCACTATGGTTAATGATGAAATTGTTTGAAGCCAATGTTTCATGATGGATGATGCGCTTGGATAATCCGCTTGCGAATCCTTGGTTGACAAAGACCCAATTTTCATGCACGAACTGGTTACCTCAAGCGGCCCTAGGAACCTTTTGGATCCAGGTTTTTCTAAGACACATAATGGTACCACATGAGTTGCGATACGGTGCAGCCCCTGGTGAATATGCTGACAATATGGTATGTCCTGCCCGGTGTTTCAATGTCTGGTGTCCCGAACTGGGATAACATGCAATACTTAATCAGCTGCATGGTGTTTTGCGATCCCTTGATCCCCAGCAGTTCGGCACTGGCACTTCAGAAAAAAACCCTTCGGAACAATCATGAACAATCCTGGCTGGAATGTTTAAGATATAGATATTGCATAAATTTGATGAATGAGTTTGATTATGCATGGGGGTGGGGCATGTTCCAATTCACTCTTGGAGAACCAACGCGCCCTTCACCACCCATCCGTGGGCCCTGGGTCGCCCGCAGGTCTTCACCAAAGATGTGACTCCTCAGCTCTTAGAGTTGCGCACGACCATCGATCGCTCCATCTTGGAACAGCGCCCTGGCGCCGCACAGCGCGGACCCGGTTCCGGTGGATTTCAATGCGATAGGACTGAAGCACTCCCAGGGTGCACGGAATTCCCAGTGCTTCGCTACATTTTTTTGGGGGGGGGATGCAATTCATGTCATTTTTTTGCAGGGAAACATGGCAAACACCTTTCTTTAGGGGGAAATTGTAGTTTGAGATATGTTTGACATATGTAGTGATCCTGATTCCTGCGACATTCTGGTTCTGCACCACGACCCTCAAAGCTCCAGAACCTTCCAGGTGCTCAATGTCCCGCTTCAATGGGACCCCATGGGACCATCAGCGACTGAGCTCCCAAAACCCCAAAACTCCAACAATTTGGGGCCCGGATTTTTCCAACCAAAGGTCTTGGCTCAAGACCTTTGCATCCGCCACTTGGCAGGTCGCATGCAGAAGTCTTCAAGGCGTGTTTCAACTTGACCAAGCGCTTGATGGTGGAATCCATGAGATTCTTCGAGTGCGTGGTCCACACGGAGACCTTGAGGGTCAAGTCTTTCACCGTCGACTATGAAGCTGGGCGAATCGCCACAGTGAACTGGTGATGTTCCACGATGACATGGTTGTTTCTCAAAAAAATTCGATACCCCCAAACTAATAAAGCAACCACACTTTTTTGGGGCACCCTGTTTTGACCGCATAGATCAACTCGTGGCCATTCATGGCAAGGAACCATGGGAAACTGCTGCTCCAAAGCGTAACGGGGCCATCCCCCACCGTTGGGATTCTTTAAGGTCCAAGTCTAATGGCCTCAGTGTTGCCTCAGCCTTTCCGCTCAAGCCATTGAACCCCCAAAGCATGGCTGGGTTCTTCGTATGAATGAATGATTAATATTGGATGATTTGGGGCGTAGCTTACTTTGAGAAACACCATAGAATTATACAGTTGCATGGGTTATATCCATTTCTATGGGCGTTTCATGGCCTTTCTCCAAATAGGATAGATAGGGTAATCCCCAAATCAATCGATATTAATCCTTTATTGGGGGGTTCCCATAGGACTTGCAAAATAGTATATGGATTCATAAATGAATTTGACATGTGCAGAACTATTCATACAGACACATGGGCTCAACTCCAGTAGCTGGAACACGAAATGGTACAGAAAGTTATTCTTTGCATAGGGAGTGCCCTGTGGCCGACGGATTTGGGAACACCAATTGGAGTTGTAAATGCTAAGCTGTCAAAAGAGCTGTCGAGAGAGGCACAGAATTTGAGTGTACAACGCATGTATGCATGTGTTTCAAACACCGTTTGTTTACGTAGTGGTGGATCCCCATTGATCAGCCACCGCTAGCTTTAGCATCAATTTCATTGATGATCTATCATGATACATTGGGACTGTATGTACGTACGTGGACCTCCCGCGCGATTGTGGTTGTGGGTATGTTTTCCGGTTGTTTTGGGCATAAAAAAAATATGAGTCACAGGGCGCATAGGTTGGCAGAGGATGATCTTGACTTTCCAAAATGAAGATCATTATCCTCCAAGCATCGAAATCGGAATCTGCCCAGGAGAATGCTTTGCCCGAAGAGCTTTGGGACTTCACCTTGAAATTTCTGACGGAGGCTGAGGAGGATCAGAGATTGCTGGGTGATGCCGCGCAGAGCAAAGCCTACGCCCGATTTCAAAAGATGAACCACCTGGACAGGCTCGGGACATGCTCCGAGTCCACCAAGGATGATCGGAATTCTGCCAACGAAGATATGCAAAGTTATCCAAGGGTTCAGTAGCAGAAGATCATCATGATTACGGTAGTTGTTTTGTTGCTTCCTTGGTCCGTTTTCCCACTTTGGCCAATGATGGTCATGATGCGGTTCCTGCGCAATAGGACCCCCCCAGTCATAGAATAAGACATCCTGCTTGGTCTGTTGGCTACTGAGCAAGCAGAGAGGTACAGGTAGGGAAAGACATGATGGATGTTGGATTATGAATAGAATACCAGCCCCAATTGATTGATCTCACTTATTCAGTTTCCCCCCGTTGAGTTGGGGAATGCAGCTTGGGGAGCATTCCTGGAAGGTATGAGATATGAGATCGGCATAGCTTGGCGTCCAGTTTGCCCAGCTGGTTGCAAAGTTGCCATGACATATCAATCAACTCTCCCGGTACATCCATCTTTTGCAACGTTGTAGATGACCCATCAGCCACCATCAATTTTGGAGGTCCATGAAATTCACCGAACAATGACAAGTCACCAGGGCACTGATGGATGGTGTTCATGGACGCTCCTGCCCTGAGTGCACCGAGGTGTTTGAGTGTTTGGTACGTCTACATGAGACCTCAGCTCTTGGAACGAGTCACTCCAGAGGAAACCAGCCGCGATTCCTGGGAATCCCTATTGGAGGCGACTGGGTGAAGGATTTCGTGCCCAGGGATCCCAAGGATTGCTGGATGCTGGATTGTAGCTGAAAGAACATATATGGCGTGGCAATGTTTGGTGGTTTCGGAAGGTTTTGGGGGATCCCAATTTTGAGAAACCACCAACTTACCACTGTATACATTCTGGAGATAGTTCTTACGAGGGAACATGGATGATTTGGGGATAGCATGATGAGATAGTATATAGTTATGAGGGAACATGGATGATTTAGGGGTGCGAACACTTCTAGGCAAGCCTTTTTGCTGCTGAAGACTGAAGTGAGTGCCAGTTTCTGTTGGAAGTTGTTCTGCTCGGGTGGGGATTAACTCCTGGGAATGTGTTTAAAAGGCTGTTATTGTGGCTCGGTTGCAGTTCGTAGTTTGTGCTAGGGCCGCTCTTTTGTTGGGGATTGAAATGCTTGTCCAGGTGCTTCTGATTTTGGTACATGTATATTCCACACATGTTTCTCTCGTGCAGAGGGGATGCGGCTGTTGGTCAAGCCCCCATTTCACTGCCTCACCAGGCGAACAGGAGGTTTGAGAACTTCTTTCAGCAATTACACTACGGCTTCGACTATGGAACCTACCTCCAGGAAGACGGAATGCTTGAAGAGCGGGAGCCATTGAGGCGGCGTCACTTCGAAGGCCCTCGGCCCGCAAGTTCTGGGGAGTTCCCATGTCGTTGGGTGGGGTGTTTTTTTTGTGGACTCGTAGACTCGTAGACAAGCATCAGAGCTCAACGAAGGCCGGCCTCAGATAGAACTTCTGTACACGGGGAAGTTCGGGTAATCTTCAAGTACGCAAAGTGTGGAGTGTTGTGTTGTTGTTGGTTGATGTTGGTGTGTGTTGTTTGATGTTGGATGTTGTTGGATATTTTCCGATTGCTTTCCTTTCGTTCTGGTTATTGAGAAGACATCAACTACCAAGCAGAATATCTCAGTGTCATCACTCCATGGTGACAAGTAAGTACTCTTCAAAGGAGATGCTAGGTTGGTGGAATCTTGGGTGGTTCAACAACCGTCTAGTTGGTGCTTTGAAACATTTTCTTTTTCCTCATCTGGGATGCGTGTTTGGTTGACAAATGTTTTTTGTGATCGGTTGTAACATGTTTGCTGCAATCCGGACGTTTGCCAGCACCCAAAAACATAAACATATCATACCCAAATGGACGTTTGTTCGGAGTGGGCGGACGTCCGAGGTGCGGACAAGATGTTGTAACCACCAACCATTTGTGCTTTGGTACTCCAATATCCCACGAGTTTCCCACCTAAATGGCTCACTTTGCCCCATGTGAAAGTGATCTGAACTTTGTTTGTGGAGATCCTTGCGAGACTACACAGTGCTTGGAAGGCACCAAGCGCGGTTGAGTACGAGAACAAGAGGAACTCACAATCAATGAGCAACGAACAACAGCAAGAAAACATCGCGAAGAACTTGAGACTCAGAGCTCTGTCAGGACTGAAAGGATCTCTGAGTGCTTCTACTTTGTGCCTGGAAGAGGAAAAGTTCCAACGACTGCTGGACATCCTGTCGTTTTTCATGTCTCGCACACTTTTCGCCACCAATCAAATGGCCACTTGGCTACATAGAGGGTGGCAGACGTGACATGGACGACGTAGATTCTGGCCATCCAGGAGGGCCCTTTTTGATGTCAGAATTTTGGTTACGGCTGGGTTGGAAAAGGACTTACTGTGGTGAATTGGAAGACTTGAGGCTTCATGTGCATTGGCTTTCAAAGCCATGCCAGTTGCAGTTGCGAACACTGGCAGGTTGGTCCAACCAGTGATTAAGGATAACGCCGTTTTTGTGCGTCCATTCAGTTGATTATTGATCCTGAACTAAGTAAGTATGATCAAGTACATGCAATTGTGTAGATTTGTTTCATATATTGAACCATCATACAATCATTGTTTAGTTTACATGCATCAAACATATGCATTTGCTTGTACGATTTTTATGGTTGTTTGCTCCTTTTCCCATAAGACCTCATTGGCCATGAAGCAGTGCTGCCTCCTGCTGGTGTTGCTTGCATGCTGTGAGGCAAACATTTGCTTGTCACTTGCCATTCAAGCAATGTTTTGTGATTTGTGGAGTGCAGGTGGTGGGGAGGTATACTTCAATGACATCCAATTGGTTCCCCGCTCATTCACTGTTTTTATTTTCCTTTGTTTCCCTTGCATGTTCGGCACTGGTTTGGAATAGAGTTCCCAAACGTTGAATCTGCAAGAGAAAGGACATGTTTTCAGAAACTGTGAACAGGGACCAGGGATAGCATCATGCTTGCAAGGTACGAACTGAAGCTTCCAGAGGGCTGGGTCTGAAAACAAATCATGGTGGGACCCCAAAACCCTCGGAAAACCCCGAAGCCATCAGCTTGAACTGTTTTTCGGGATGGCGACTAAGGTTGCAGTCCAGCCTGTCTTTACTCACAGGCCGACTCTATATCAATCGGCTCTTGAGCAAAAAACACATTTTGTGCAGCATCATGTTCATGAATTCCGTCATTGACCAACTGCGCAGCCAGGCGGCCTGGGCGGTCGGGTCACGTGGCCATCCGCGCTGAATCAAACTGAGGGGGACCTCCCTCCGTTCGTAGACCATCAACTGAGTTAGCTTCAATTTGGTTCAATGTTGAGAGAGTGGTGATTGAAACATATTGGAACCAACTTGTTTGAGTGATATTATATATATATATGTATTATATAATATATATCATGATAGATCATACTCTCAGTCAATCTTGCTATTGGAAGCTTGGACATGGGCCCGTGCAATCAAGCCCGACAGCGGTCTCAGGCAGTTGGGATAGCAGTTCCATCTCGCTGAGTGCCATAGGTTTGAGGACCACAATGCTTGGTTTCGTGCGGGTTGATGGCGAAATAAATCGATAGGTTATTTCCCTCACGAAACCAAGCAGTGCCATCAGGTTATTGACAAACCACAGTGCCATAAGTTATTTGACCCGATGGAGAAAAAATCGATGACTCTCAGGTTCAATGCATAGGTGCCCCCACTCTTGGTACCAAAAACCCATCAAAACACGACGGTTTTCTGGTTGGTGCTTTCAAATATGTTTAACTTCCCCAATGTATTACCAAATGGTTAGCCGCTTGACAAGCATATTTTTCATGACAGGGTGGTTCAACCACCCACCAGTTTTTTTTAATAACAACAAGGGTTCGAAAGTTTTTCCAGAGCCAGATGCAGGAACTTACTGAAGCTTGAGACTGACTGGATGCCTCAAGTACCCGAAGATACCTGACACCGCCAGGTGCAGGAAATCAAAGAAATTTCCCTGACCGGCTGGCAACGCGCCCGGCGAAAGATGCGGA
The DNA here is from genome assembly GCA_009767595.1 of Symbiodinium kawagutii. Lineage (NCBI taxonomy): Eukaryota > Dinophyceae > Suessiales > Symbiodiniaceae > Symbiodinium > Symbiodinium kawagutii. The sequence goes on along the minus strand of VSDK01001842.1, from coordinate 59,327 downwards.
CCTCGCACTGGGCCAACACGCGACCCTTGGACAACTTCCGCATGGCCATGCAGGTGCCAAAGGCTGATTGGTCTGCAGCTGATTGGATCAAGGTTCAGCTATGAACTAACCTATGAACTAAGCTATACTTAACCTATGAACTATGCTATACTTAGCCTAACCTGTACAAGCCTGTGAACTAACCTATGAACTAACCTGTGAATAACCTATACCAAATGTCTGCTTGGACCATGGGAATGAAATAACCTATACTAGCCTGTGATTCATAATGGTTCAACTCAATATGAACACTATCTAGTTATGTGTATACCTCGAAGAAAGTTGAAAGTCAAACATCCGATTGATGGTAAGTTTCAGCAGGGAGTCTGGGAGAATATGTGAGAGAGAAGAGCCAAACATGTTAGTGTGTTTTTCGTTTGCTCTTGTTGAGACCGTGATAGCGCAGCAGTCCATGCATGTACCTAAGGACCTATATATATCAGTGTAGTCATTATTCAAAATCGTCGGTCATTTGTTGGCACACGTGAAGTCATGCTGCAGAAATCACTGATCGAATGCGTTGGTTGTCGATGACCGTGGGCAGGAACTTGGATCATCCAGTCCTCACAGTGGTTTGTTACTGGCTAAGTATGGTTAATGGTCGTGATGATCCATGGCTATGGTCGATAATAGTGACAATCAATGGCTATGTTTCATAATAGTGCTAATCAATGGCTATGGTCAAAAATAGTGATAATCCACGGCTACGGTCTCATCATGGTTCAAACCCGCAGAGTTCTCGAGCCATAGCCACGATGCCGTGGCCAAATCAACCGCTGGTTGTTGTTATAAAATAACTTCTTGACCCTTCCAACCAGTGTAACAACTGTGTTGTTTTAATCATCGTAGGTCGATAATCATTATTAATGATTGACCTCAATGATTGATTGATTATAAACAGCACCAACTTGTTTTTATTGTTTGATTAGTTAATACCATTGTTGATCATGATCGTTGTTCGTAGTTGTTACTATCAAGAAGTGTTGATCATTATTGAAAATTTCCTACTCCACATACTGTCTGAGAAGGTGATTGGACCCTTCAAATCCGCCCAAGCTGCAGTCTCGGTACTTGGAGCACCAGGGACTGTTCAGCAGATATGGGTGTTTCTAAAATAGGGGTACCCCAAATCATTCTTTCTGAATCATCTATAGTCAATTTCTTTAATTATGTCTAATTAATACATAGAGCGGACGGTTTCAATGCTGCTTCGCACGGCAAGCAGCAGTGCGGAAGCAGCATATATAACTAATATATATATATATAACAATAAACCAACCTTTTGGGGGGTCGCCTATTTTAAGAAATCACCATGTCAGGCCAAAAAAAATCTGGACAAGATCCTGGATGACTTGGAGTTCATTTTGGCCAAAGTGCGTGACAAAGTGACCTCAGTGACGCTCAAGTCAGGGAAGGTGCCTGGGAGCAGCAACGTGACTGTCAACTGTTAATGTTTGAACATGGTTAATGGTGGTTCATAGTGGCAAACAGTGGTCAATTGTGGTTAATGTTTGACAATAAGTTATCAATGTTTCACGGATGGTTAGTAAAATTGTTTGTCGATGTGTGTTCATCAATGATTAATTACATGATTAATTATGTAGTGGTTCATAGTGGTTAATTGTCGTTGATAGTTGATCAAAGGAAGTTTAGTTACGAAGTGCGGAACTTCCGTGTTACGAAGATTTGAAAAGATCTCAAAAGAAATAGATCTCAAAAGAAATAGATCTCAAAAGAAATAGATCTCAAAAGGAATAGATCTCAAAAGAAATAGATCTCAAAAGAAATACATCTCAAAGGAAAAAGATCTCAAAAGAAATAGATCTCAAAAGAAATAGATCTCAAAAGAAATAGATCTCAAAAGAAATACATCTCAAAGGAAAAAGATCTCAAAAGAAATAGATCTCAAAAGAAATAGATCTCAAAAGAAATACATCTCAAAGGAAAAAGATCTCAAAAGAAATAGATCTCAAAAGAAATAGATCTCAAAAGAAATACATCTCAAAGGAAAAAGATCTCAAAAGAAATAGATCTCAAAAGAAATACATCTCAAAGGAAAAAGATCTCAAAAGAAATAGATCTCAAAAGAAATAGATCTCAAAAGGAATAGATCTCAAAAGAAATAGATCTCAAAAGAAATAGATCTCAAAAGGAATAGATCTCAAAAGAAATAGATCTCAAAAGGAATAGATCTCAAAAGAAATAGATCTCAAAAGGAATAGATCTCAAAAGAAATAGATCTCAAAAGAAATACATCTCAAAGGAAAAAGATCTCAAAAGAAATAGATCTCAAAAGGAATAGATCTCAAAAGAAATAGATCTCAAAAGAAATACATCTCAAAGGAAATAGATCTCCAAAAAAATACATCTCAAAGGAAAAAGATCTCAAAAGAAATAGATCTCAAAAGAAATACATCTCAAAGGAAATAGATCTCCAAAAAAATACATCTCAAA
>VSDK01001842.1:40724-54093 GCA_009767595.1 Symbiodinium kawagutii | reverse complement strand
TGTTGTTGTTGTTGTTGTTGTTGTTGTTGTTGTTGTTGTTGTTGTTGTCGTTGTTGTTGTTGTTGTTGTTGCCATCACAAAGTCATTCTGTTTCCAGACCCAAGAAACAGTTTGATTTGTTTCGTGACCCAGGACATGCATTGCCTTGTCAAAAACCGCAACACAAGATCATTCTCCAGACAAGTTGCGCGCTCGTGATGTTTTGACCGCCATTCTATAGGCTCAAATGTTTTTTTTCTATATGCACTTATAAGTTTTGGAAACTTCCGCCTCCGCCTCGTGCGGGAACTACTTGATAGTGTTTTATTATGGTCAATCATGGTCGGCAATTTGATTGTCAGTAATGGTTGGTCGTTGGTACCAATCCTATCACCTTTTAGCGATCTCCAAAGGTGATTTTCAATCATTTACTAATCCTAACATGATAGGATTAGTACCAACCACCTACCAATCAGATGATGTTTAAATGGCACATGATGTGATCTCCAAAAGATTTTCCCTTCGTTGTTGGGATGCGAACAGACGTGAACAGACTTGACCCGGTCCCCTGATAACTGGTTGGTTTCACCATTAATGGCTATGAACTTGAAGGGTGAGTAGGTACAACCATTTATGGTGAAGCCCTTGTTGACCATACCTGGTAGTTTGTGGTGAGTATCAGCGTGACATTGCATGCAGCTCGATCTCTGGGTCAAGTTGCCAGAAATGGAATTGGTGATGCAAAAGTTTTGGTTGCGGATATGAAATATCTTCCGGATTGGGTTGCAACTGGTAGATGACTTAGTAGATGACTTAGTAGATGACTAGTGGATGACTTTGTAGATGACTTAGTAGATGACTTAGTAGATGACTTAGTAGATGACTAGGTGTCTCCACCTGGAAATGGATCACAGTCGCCAGATGACACGGTTGCCGCTTGAGATGCAGGGTCACCAAGCCAGTCAAGGCTTGACTAGTGGCTGAATTGCTATTTCAAGTGGTGCCGTGCATGTATGGCTGCAGATTACTGGCTGGTTGGGAGCGACGAGCTTGGTGAGGGGTATCCCGCTCTCCCTTTCTAATGGAGCCGAGGAGATACGAGGAGTGCCCGTTCACCAAATGGTAGATTATCAATATATACTTTTTGTTGGTGCTTATAACCAAGCAGTTCGTTATGATATATATATATATACTGCTACTGCTCAACCAGCTTCGCTTGTGTGGCCAGGGCATCCAGGCAACGATGCAAGATCATCATGAAGGATGGTAAAAACAGACACATCGTCACATTTGGTGAATCGCTATTTACCACTCTGATTATTCAAGAATGATTCTTGTGATTGGCAGGCAGTGTTTGTTATTCAAAGCCTTGATGCTCATTGGCAGATGCGTTCCATGAATTCGTCGCTTAAGGATCTGAGGGAGGAGAAGGACAAGCACATGCTGCCCCCTGGCGATCGGTGTTGGTTCTGCAATGGCCATGTTTGGTGATCCAGCTTTCAACGATCTAGCAAAAACGATAAGCATAGATATGGTGGTTTCTCAAAATAAGGGAACCCCCAAATCATCCTTGTCTAATCGTTAGTAGTAATACACCATCCATTTTTGGGGTCCTCCATTTTGAGAAACCCCCATATGCGTACATGTCTCCTGATTTGCAATCAAATATTAGGCGGGTTCATTCATAGGATTCGCTGGGACCACACAGATTCTTTCGGTGGCAAACCAGCCACTTTTGTAGTGGGTATTTGGTGGCCTCAAAAGGATCGGGGTCAAGAATATCTAAGGCTCCAAGGATCAAATACATTGCAATCATTTTCGTGGTCGCTCGCAGGTATGCAACCATTTTGGGATGAGCATATCCCCAAACAATCCCAAAAATCAGCGGTATTATGCAATACCCAGTAAAGGAGTCATGACATGCCACAACACAGGGATTTCCATTCACTCCCCGGATGTTTGAACTCCAGCTGTCATTGTCCACTCGGTACCTCTGTCATTCCAAAAGTTCGATCTTTTCAGCTGGAACCAGTTGTTCATTGAAAGTTCATGAGGCTCGTGGATTCCTAGGGCTCATGATGTTCATGGAGACTCCCTTATTACCCCTGAAATCGAAAAGCGCTATCTAGCCGCCGTCGGACAGCTTGGGATGTTTGCTGCTTTGAAGAAAAAAGGGCGCCATGAACCTGAAGAATCATCAACCATTCATCAGCCATCCTTCAACCACTTATCAGCCATCCTTCAACCACTTTTCAATCATCCATCAGCCCAGGCATCAGCCATTCATCGACCATTCATCAAGTATTCTTCAACCATTCATCACCTTTTCATCAGCCATTCATCAACCATTCATCAATCATTAGCCATTCATCAATCATTCACCGACCATTCATCAACCATTCAGCTTTTCATCAGCCATTGGCTCTTGTATTCGCTGAGGTTGTACGCCCTGACCTGGCGCAACATCACGTCCTGGCAGCAGAACGCCTTTGCGCCCGTGGTGGCGGACCGCATTGCGCCGAGTTGGGCGCAGGAATTCGAGATGCCCGAAAATCTGCAAGCTGAGAACATGCTGAACTACGCCAGCTATTTAGTCACTTGGAACATTGAAAAAGAAAACAGCAAATTTGGCCAATAGACGGGATAGACTTGATATATTTGTTGTTTTGCAGACACACACACACACACATATATATATATATATACACGACATTATTTGTAGTTGGCCCGGTTTGGAGGTTGCTCGGAAATTTGACCACTTGTTTTCTTTGTGCGTTGCAGGCGTGGTTTCTTCGGGATGAACTTAGACATGTTTTTCTTGACGTTGTACGACAAATATTCAACATGCCCCCTGTTTTTATTTGATTTCTCAACTGCTCAATGGTGATCATGATCTCTACGATGATCATGCCCGGGGCTGGGGGTTATCATCATAACAATAGTAATTATATAACAATCATCATCATCATCGTCATCATCATCATTCGTTGTCATCATCATCATCATCATCATCATCATCATCATCATCATCATCATCATCATCATCATCATCATCATGCTGCAGGTTACCAAACTAATACCACCCCTTGCTTTGACGCAGGTTTGCGAACAACAGTGGTTGTTGCGACCAAAGTCCATCCAGTCCTTGGCTATGGTCGTCGACGAAGACGAAGGAGATGCTGGTCAGGGCGATAGCCCTGCAGTTTTGGAGCCGCCACCGCGGAGGGACGAAAGTTGTCCGCTGCTGCTGTGCTCCTCCTCATGACCTGCGGTGGCATCTGTTCAAACACGGCCCTGTACGCAGTGATGCACCTCCCCATACCTCCCTAGCTGTTGGTGGTGTGGATGAACGGTTTAAGATGGTCAACCCAAGGCCAACACTTTGCTGATTGGAACCGTGGCAAAGTGAGTTGGGTGGACTGCAGATACTGCACCTGATACATATTTCAGCATTATTTATAGTGTATATGGGGGTTTGGTTTCTTAAAATAGGGAACCCCCAAAAATGGTAGGTTTATTAGGCAGCGAATCAAAAACAGAGCTAGCACCAGGAACTGTGGTGTGTTCACTTTCGCGTCAAGAGTTTGGTGTCCAGTGGTCCAGTGCGCAGTGCTTGGGATGAAGCAAAACTAGGAGCAGGTCAACGCAAACCTCTACAGCCTATAGGTCGCTAGCTAGTAGAATGTAGTGGCAGTTCTTCACTTGTTCACCCTGCAAATTTCGCCACCACGGCACCACAAACCATAAATGCAACATCAAAAAATATACACAACATTAAACAAGAGTCATTCATTATGCACAAACAGCATGGAAAAAACCAAGGAAAACCTTCCAAGCACAAGATGTTACGAGGAAACACAAGTAAAGCCAATAGCAAATCAAGTAAACATCAAAAATGACCAAAAGAAGGCCAAAAAATAACTCAAACATGTCAAAAAAATGACCAAGGCAGATAACGAAAAAATGACAAAATAAATATTTGAGGATTTCCAGGCTTTGGTTCCCAAGGAATCTCATCATTCTACAGATGGTTAATAAATGTTAATAATGGATGTTTGAGGGGTGCCCCGGTTTTGAGAAACCACCATATCTGTTTGTTCGTCGACCCGGGATGATTATCCATTTTGCCACTCTGGCCCATGGGTAGCTGAAATTACTGCGGCGTTGGGCTCTACAAGTACTATCCCAAAAGTACTATCCCAAAAAGGGTGCGCAAAAAGAATCATGTGCCTCATGTTTCCCTTCCCACTCCACTTTGGTGTATCACTAGCTCAACAACGACAACAACAATGAGCACCTGGGTGCATGTAAGTTTCGTATTTGCAAACTTCAAACTTTGTGTGAGCACAAAGCCGTCACAGGCCCACACGCACACACACACACATAGAAAACGAACTCGCAAGATTATAAGAACATGAATGTTGTACTTTATATCCCATACTGCACAATAGAACCAGAATCAAGAAGTCGAACGGGATAGACTTGCAATGGCACTTGTTCCTTCTCTCTCAACAAACGCATCCTACTGACTTCTGGATTTTCAAGGCATCCTTGACTTTTTTACCCCTACTAATCAAGTGTCCTGAAGACCCACAACAATGTCAATACAGCCCCTCCCTCCTTTGTGGCGGTAAATCACCAGCTATTGTAGTATTGGTGCTGGTTACTCAGAGCTGGACTTCTCATCGGTGATCCTACGAGTAGCCACAATCACTTTTGACCCTGAGCATTGTGAAGCGCTGTAATTAAGCTATATCCCAACTTGTGAGCTCTACAATTTGATGCCTTCCAATGTGATGATCGACTAATCACTGATAGCTAGGGGGAGCGGTTCCCCGAGGAGCAGTCATGTTGAGTATCCCTTGGGAGTGCGTTGCCCTGCTCACACTCCAAGTCATTGATATTCCTTGGTTGTCCGTTGCAAGGTCCCCTAACCTGCCATAGTCGTTCAGTTGCAATTAGGGTAACTACCACTTCTGCGCATGATACTTGGCAAGTGGCCATGTTGAACATGCTGTCCGCTGAGCAGTCAATAGCTAGAAGCAGGAGTCAAGACGGCAACTGCTGGTGATTTTTGCTGACACTCCTGCTACCCTTTGATCGCAGGATCGATTTCAATCAGGTCCCTTTGAAGATGCCAGAGGATTGAATCTAGATGGTGGTTTCTGAAGTCACAAGGGTACCCCCAAGTTATCATCTCACATTACTTAATTAATCCTTGTTATATCCTTATTGATTGATAAACTTTGGGGATTAGTCAAGGGGTTAAACCAACCATAGCCATGGGGTATATCGTACATCATATATCCTTTAACTCTGGAGTTAAACCAACCATAGCTTTGGGGTCCCCAAGTCCTGGCCTCCTCCGGAGCCGCGCTCGAAAGCCAGTCTCATCGCTGTGACTGAGATTCCCAGGGCGCCCTTGTATGAATCATCAACCCTAGTAACCACTATTAACCACTGGTTGACCACTGGTTGACCACTAGTAAGTGCCAGTAACCAACAGTAACCAATAGTAACCACTAGTAACTTCTGATGGTGGATTGATTCTTTTTCATGCTGAATTGGGCTCAATATCCCTGATTGGCTAGGTTTCAGGTGGGTTACGTGGTAAACAGCGAGTTTTGTTCCTGGGACAGGAAGTAGATCAGATTTTGAAGTCGAAGAGTTCATCATAGATCTGTATTGCTTTCGAGTTGCATCGCGCTGTGAAACGCATTCACATGCTTGTGATATGCTGCGTTTGTTGTTCCAATATCCTTTAGCTGCTGCACATCTTTGGGGCCAGTGTGGCTTTGTCGTGGGATAGAATCGCTGTCCCAGAACAAAGGCGGTACAATGCTGAAGCTGCTTCGGGGGGCCAGCATTTTTGGAGATGTGGTTGTTGTGCTTGTCGTTTAGTCGTATAGGTTGTTCTTCTTATTGGTGGATTCTGATGCTACTCCTGTTGTGTTGTTGTGGTTGTGGGTTGTGGGTTGTTGGCTGTTGGCTGTTGGTTCTTGGTTCTTGGTTGTTGGTTGTTGTTTGTTGGTGTTGTTGTTGTTGTTGTTGTGTGGTGGTGGTGTGGCTGTGGTGGTTGTGGTGGTGGTGTTTGTGGTTGCTGTTGCTATTGTTGTTGCTTTTGCTATTGCTGTTGCTTTTGCTATTGCTGTTGCTTTTGCTTTTGTTGCTGCTGTTGCTGTTGTTGCTGCTGTTGTTGTTGTTGTTGTTGTTTGCTGTTGCTGTTGTTGCTGCTGTTGTTGTTGTTGTTGTTGTTGTTGTTGTTGTTGTTGTTGTTGTTGTTGTTGTTGTTCTTGTTGGTTTTTGTTGTTGCTCCTGGTGCTGGTGTTATGTTCTTTGTTTCTTGGGTTCAACGGCGTGTGATCTTCTTGATTGCTCTACATGTAAACACACACATGATGTACGTACACTGTTGCATGCACACTTTCACCTTTGTCTTGGTTGCTGTTGTCATGGCAAGATGGTTCTTCTTTCATCTTCCATCCAGATATCCTTGGAATCGTCACTCTCAATTGCATCCAGCCATTATTTGATTCGGGTAATTCACCGCTTTAAAGCACACCATAGCACCCCCGTTGAAGGGTTCCAACCACCGCAGAAGGCGCGCGTGGCTTTTTGATGGCTCCAGCTGTAGCCAATCCTGAGAGCGCCTGGCGCCGTTTTAGGCCAGAACTGATTTTTCTTCAGGAGAAAATTTTCAGGTTCCTTCCCACCTGTCAAGTGATAATTGTTAGATTTTAATCACATAGAACGCCACAAGATATGCCAGATAGAATGCCAGAAGATATTGTAGATACAATGCCAGAAGATATGCCGAATAGAATGCCAGTCAGAATGTCAGAAGACGTGCCAGGTAGAATGACAGAAGATGTGCCAGATAGAATGACACAAGATATGGCAGATAGAATTCTTCAAGATAGGGCAGATAGAATGCCAGAGGATATGCCAGATAGAATGCCAGAGAAAAAGTCAGAAGATATGCCGGATAGAATGCCAGTCAGAATGTCAGAAGATGTGCCAGGTAGAATGACAGAAGATGTGCCAAATAGAATGACAGAAGATGTTGCGGATAGATAGATAGATAGAGCACCAGAATGTGTGCCAGATGGATCACACAAAGAAAAGAAATCATTCACTCAGCACGAGGAATCCCTAGCATCACCAGCGTAAAGCTGATGAATTTGATTGAGAAACCGAACGAAACCAATCAGAACCCGTGTAGACGCCGAAGTGGTGGTTACTCCCAGGAATTTGACGCAACATTGACGGGTGGAGCTGCACCAGCAAAATTGTTGAAACAGAGGGCACAAGCCGGTTTGTGTTTGATGTCCCTAAGTTTGCTTTATCCAACAAGGTTTTTGTTTCAAAGGCAAACCACATGGCTATGGGTCAATACTAACCAACCAATAATGGGGGTTTATAACCAACAATAATAGGGAAAACAATGGTTAATGATGGGGAACCAGGGGTACAGGGTTTTGACCCACTGCCACATGTTCTTTCATTGAACGTACTTTGGAGTTGCAAATTGGTTTGCAACAGCGCTGCACCAGGCATGGCACTTAAAACCCAGCGTGCAAGGCCGAAGGGGCTGCTATGGGGTCTCCGCGTGACACATGTTTGAAAGTGGATGAAATTGCCCGACAAAATGGGTGTTTCTCAAGTCATAGGGGTACCCCCCAATGATCCATTAGTAGTCATTCATAGTAATGAACCCAGAATTTTTTGGGTACCCCCATTTTGAGAAACCACGAAATGTGTATCCACTTGTTCACGGCTCTCCAATCACCAGCTCCGCCAGATCGGCCTGGGTGGTCCTGCCTTTGGTGGCGTGGCTCCTGGCATGCGTTAAGTCGGTGGGTTTCTTTGGATCAAAAAATGGGTGCCGAAATTTCTTGAGAATCGGAAGGCCACTCAGTGCTTTAGAAAACCTCTAAGTGGTTAAGTGCCATTTTCAAGAGGTCTTGAAGCCGTGGGGGCCATGGTGGCCATGGTTTTAAAGCTGCTTCATAAATTGGGAAAGCCCTGCGCCCCTGCGCTAGTCTGTGAGTAGCCATGGCTCAGCGGTTGCCAGGGGATGCTACAGCTTGAGCTTTGTGACCGCCGTGGCTCCCACTGAGAGGCCTCGGTTCACCCCGGGCAATAGGGGTACACAATTGACCGTGGAATATATGACAGCTCATGAAATACGGTGACATAAACAATACGTAGATGTGTTACGTAACATAACATAACATAGCATTACATAACATAACATAACATAACATAACATAACCTACAGAACATAAACAAAAACAGAACATAAACACAAATGATAGATCATAAAATAACATAACATCCATCATGCATGCACAGATCTTCTCACAGATCTCAGCTGCGCCAGACTTCAACTTCCACCGTCCGCAAGTGGCGCAGGGGCCAGGCCTCAGTCCCAGGCAAGGTGGGACGGCAGCCGCAGTGGTGAACCCCGCCATCCCAGGGGTCATCCGAAGGGCTGCGTCGTGGATGTGCCTTGGCACTTGATGTGCTAAGAATTCAGCCACTTCTATGGTCGATTTTGTTGATCATTTACTGGAAATATCTGGAACTCAATCTGAATTGTTGATCATTTGCTGGAAATCCATCTGAAATTATTCTCCAGAAGCAGCCATTAGGAGCCAAGTATTCTCCGTGATGGTCGATTCTTGATCAACCACTGTTATCGGGAGCCATTAGTGAACCATTATCATTGGTGGTAGATAATGATTCAGTCTTATAATCATTCAATAATGATTAATTCTCGATGAACCACCATATGTGAATCATTAGGAATTATCCATTAGCGACCACTGCTTGCCATTGTGGTCCATGACTCACACTCTTAAGCAACTAGATGCAACAAGCCATCCGCTGCGCATAATTCAGAACCAGCACCAATTCTCTACAACCGCATCCTTAACAAATATCATCATTAGCCACTAGGCATCGTCATTGTTGCCGCGAGACCTCTTGTTTCATGGCAAGGAATCGCTGGTTTATCAACGATCATTGACTACAAACGAACCCTTGTAAATTGGAAACCATCAAGGATAACGAAACCATCATGAACAACTCCAATTTGGCCGGTAGCCACCAATTACTGATGATGGGCCATAAACCACTTAGCGTAACCGCCAGATGCATGGATCGGTCCGCAGCGCAACGATCCCTGGGCCTGCGCCGATGTTCACCCCCGTTGAGTATTTGTTCATTGTTCACCACTATGACCCACTCCATGCATGGTAGATTTACATGTATTTACCAAGGTTTACCCAGAAACCTCACGGGAATTATGCCATACATGGAGCAGTTGGTGTATTAATGGTCTTATTGTTCATGAGGATTCAGGCTAATCCATTCTTGGCCCTGTGATTACTCGGCCCCCTGTCATCATTCCAGGGCCTTGCCTCCACCGTTTTGGCGTTGGGCGGTTTGACTATGGCAGTGGTGTCTTGGCACTTTGAATTTGTTTGGGTGTGCAGCAATGGTGCCAGGCCAAAAGTGATTCAACAATGACCATGAAGATTAGCAACTACTAGTTTTACGATTAAGAATGTAGTGATTGACTCTGTTGATTCCCATGATGATTACCATTCAATCATCAAATTATTCCCGTTCACCGCCATTTAATCATGGCGGTGGTCCATGCTGATGAGCTCATGGAGCGAAACTGGTTGCGAACCTGGTGGCATGTTTCCCCAGGCCCCAACAAACAGAAACAGTCCAATAGTAGCTGGTTGCAGGTAATAATGTTTCCATGTCCATCCTACCAATACCAATTTGACCAGGAATGTTTATGGTGAGATACCTGTAAACTCCTTTGACTGTCGGTAATCACGACTGCAACTGGTGACTTTTTTAGGCACTATGACTATGAACTGCCATTGACCATTAGAAGCACCACAATATGAAATGCATGATCATGTTCATAGATTTCACATTTGGGGGACTCAAGAATGGCCAGGACCCCCCTCTCCCAATATTTCCAATTTTGGTCGGACTAGGTCCCAAACTGGCCCTCCAGATAGATCGAGCAACAGTAAGAAGCCAGTTTGCTAGTCATGAGGGGAAGGACAGTGTATAACTAGATATTGTATATGGTGCTAGCACATTAATCAAGTATGTTTACTGGCCGCATGTCAATGATTCACTCTTGGGAGTTGCAATTTATATATATACATATATATATATATATCTATATACATAAACGTCTATTTTTTCAGTGAATCAAGCATGATTACGGCAAATGCATGGGCTTTGCCTGGAGTCACAAGAGCTGCCCAGTAAATATTCATGTCAAATGTTCAAAACCCTGCGCAGGCCGCAGGCCCGTTGGTTTGAAACTTCGGGAGCAAGAAACCCCGAACCAGAAACCCAAAAATCCAAAACCCGAAATCACTCGGCCACTGTTTTGAGCAAATTCTGTGAGCAATGTTCAATTGACAGGAACTACTAGATGAAACTTCTGGGAAAGTCATGGCAAGTCCCAGGTGTTGCGCGTATATTTATATACTGCATGTTTACTGACATTCGCTGCATATGTTTGCGGGTGTGAATCTACATGTTGTATGCAAATATATATATATATATGCCTGTTGTGTGTCAGTACCCAGTTTGTCATCACAGCCAGCTGCTGCTGGTGTCATGATGAAACTCATGGAGGTACCAACGGCTTTCAGCCCCTCAATAGACTTTACCCAAAGAATGGTCAATAGACGTGTCGTAAAACCGGCTCACTTCAAAGTGATCATTTACGAGATAAACAAAGGTCAAACTTCGCCAATCATGGGCACTTTGCCTGTCATCAACTTGGGTGGCAGCCGCATCTCGTGTCGACCTGGGTCCTCAGCTGTGGTTTCTCAACATCAGCCAGCCCATATGTGGAGCCACTGGCTATGGTCAAACTTGGGGCTGGGGTCCAACCATAATCGTTTCAGGGATTGCTTCTGGACATCAACAACCAGAACCTTTTTTGTCCCAGGATGAAGAGTTGGAATTTCAGCTGATGAAGTTGCAATCTGACCTCGTTGGTCAATCTGGAACTCATTGTAAATGGTGTTCATACACAGCTTCCCCACGCCCTGGTGACAACCAATGCTGCTCGATTATGAGATGGGATTGTATGTATATCGATGATGGGATCCTGGATGAAAGGAATGATGACATGGGCCTCAAGGAGTTGTTTGTAAAACTTCCGACAGGTGCATTTCCGGATTTGCGGACATGACAGCAAATGATGTAAAGATGACTGTGTTGGCTACGGCTATGTATGTTAGCTAAGTGTTTGAAACTATATACACTCAATTTCATTGGCTTTTTTCAGACACATAAAACCTATACGCACAGTCTGTGTTTTTGTGATTCGATGATCAAAAAGCACTAACCTCGAGGCATTTCATTCGTTTGTGAGTGTTTGTTGTCGTTGACTTTTTAGTGGTGTATTTGCACCATGACCAAACCCGAGCATATTGGCCATCATGACTCTCAACCATGGTCATTAAGATTCATCAAACTATGCTGTTCAACCTTTGATAAACCATGGAAATTGACAATGATTATCAATCTTGTTTGATCATTGATGCGATATTGTTGATTGATAATGGTTTGATAAACATTGATCAACCTGGCATTTATAATGGTTGTTGTCAATGGTGATTGATTTTGAATGGCCATTATCAACCATGGGACCGCAGCTAGGCTGGGGCCCGTTTGGGCAAAAGGCCAAGCCGCGTGTGTCAGGGCCCTGGTTCAGTGCATTATGATGATATGAAGGGTGGGTCACCTGTCATGATTTTCGAGGTTGAGAACAAAGGGTTCCCAAGTTTTGGTAATCTGACAGTTGCCAGTCATGATTTTGATAATGACCAGTGACCAGTTGTTGGGTTTATGATCCATTCTTTGGCAACTGTGGGCTCTGCGAACAGTGAAGTAGATTTCTTGGGTTCATTGTGTACACATCATGTTATTTTCAGTATCAACGGCACGAATTCTACATGACCATAGATGGTGGATGAACCATCTTTCAATTGATATCAACTGGTGTGTGTGTGTGTGATTGTGTGTGTTCAACACCACAGCAGTCGCATACGGTGGCATTAGTGAATCTCTTATAATCAATGAGTTCATTGTCACTGGGTATACCGTATCGCTCAGAAAGTTGGGATACATACAGTATTCATTTGTTTGAGACTACGGTAGATGATTTGATTGACAGTTTGTATATGTACACCAACCAGATACATTTTTTGCTTAGCGACATGATTTGTGCTCGCAAATGTGTTGTTGGTGTGGTGTACTGTACCGATTTAATTCTGGATCAACCCACAAATACTAGTGTGAAGAGAACCTAGTCATGCGCCAGGTTGTCATGTGTAATTCTCACATCCCCCGCTGACTTGGGCTCAACAGGGCCCTTGAGTCATTCGCGGCGCGCAAAACATGGAGTGCTGAGACACCGGACTGTCACGATACCGATCAGTTTCCATACTGGTAGCGGAGCGGTTAGCGACCCTCCGTGGTACGTGCAGATCCTGAGGCCTTTGTGCCATTCCGCGTTGCGAGCGAGAAACCAAGAACAGTGTTCGAGAAATAGACTGATCTCAGTGACAGTCCTTTGCACGGCTGGCGTCGTCGCCAGCGATTGCAGAATCGTCGAAATGTCCGTGGCGGGACTCAAATACGGAGCCGAGCGGACGGGGTCAGCCCCGTTGGAAACAAAATCAGGGAGCTACATCTTTGCAGGAGATGCAGCGAGTTTTCACGACTGGGAATTCCGGACAAAGCTGCGGATCCAGCTCTTTGAGCAGAAGACCGCAATCGTCGAAGAAGACGGCTTTGTTGCCCAACCACAAGCCGAAGAACTGCCGAACGGGTATCCGGACCAAGAGGAACCCGAAGCGGCTGAAGAGGAGGAATACCCATTTCCAGGTGCCACGCAATCGCCTGCAGCAAGCCCCAAAGCTGCAACTAAGGCTAGCATGAGCCCCAGTGGAAGTCCAAAGCAAAAGCGCAAGAGCACCATCGACCGAAGCCCGCTCGTGAACAAGATCATCGAGGGGTTGCGCGGGGACGCCTTTTTAATTGCAAGAGACTTAGGCGCGGATACCCTGATCCGACCTGGAGGACTGGACTTGTTGATCGCGACGATCCGACAACATGTCTTCCCTCGCGCCCAGGAAGAGGCGAAAGAATTGTTTCGCGCAGGACAGAAACAAGGGGGAGTCTTAGCGAGACAAGCATCTGAGAGCATGTTGTCTTTCGTCCAGAGAAGACGCCGATGGTGGCGCGTGCTTTGCGAGCTCGACGCATCAATGCAACTATCCGACCAAATGCGAAGTGAATTGATGCTAGAGCTGTCGGGCCTGTCGAGGCA
>VSDK01001842.1:8191-23370 GCA_009767595.1 Symbiodinium kawagutii | reverse complement strand
TTTTTTCTTTCAGCATCCTTAACATAGTTTCCAAAAAGACGCTATGTTATTTGTTTTTCATAGAAAATCCTAACTTTGCTAACCACTTAGCAGGTACTTAGCAACCTCTCTCCTAACTATGTTAACCTTGTTAACCTATTAGCTAAGCACCAACCCTCTCAAGTGGGGAAACAACGCCGTCAATGCTGCAGAGGCATCAGTAGCGTTGCGAGGTAGAACTGTGATGTACCCGGCAGGTAAAGGTGCCTGCAACTGCTTCGCACGCGTGATATTTGTCCGCGCCACGCTCTTCACAGTTGCCAACAGTGCAACCTGACGCGAAATGTCCTGAGCCAGTGGCTCTTCAGTGCAAGCAGCGACAAGGCTTGCAACCACCGCCAGTGTGCGCTCAGAAGGGTGTCGCAGACCTAGGTCTGTCAAAAATTTCAACACAGAGTCGATCTTTGCCAGAGAACGATCCTCTGAGCGAATCTTGGCCCACACCCTTTCACTCAAGTACACAGGAAATGCAAACCAGTCCTGCATTTCCGCTCTGCCAGTAGTCAAAGTAGACACAGCAGCCATCGTCTAACCGGTGACAACAACACCAAGCCGTTTGAGCCGAAGAAAACTCATTGCGCAAACCATAGTGGTTTTTCTGCTCATGTCAACCGAACCATTGAAAAACATGACCCTAAAACCGAACCATTGAAAAACACGACCCTAAAAAACCAGTAGTTAACTTTTTCTATCTTTTCTTAACTCTTTTATAACTATTTCTAACTGCGCCCTAAAAAAACTTATAACTCATGTTATAAGTTCCTCAACAACTTATAAGACCATACAAAGATAGAGAACTTATAACTCAAGTTAACAGACTTATAACTTGAGTTGTCCAACTTATAACTTAAGTTATAAGTTGGGGGCCTCTCCTTGTAGATCCAGATAACCATGGATCTGCACGTTCATCTAACAGTACACCAAGTGCATTGCGGCGTCCTGCAGTGCTCAGGCCAAATTTTCGAGCATTTCCACGACAGATTACTCTGGGCGCTGTATTTAAAGCTTTGGGGAAATTATGTTTGCATTTGTTGGGCGCGCCTTTTTTTCGGCATCCGGCGATGGGCAATCGACATTTTTGAACAACATTCCATGGATGCCAATGGATTTGTTGATGAGAAATTTTTGTTTGCGTTGCACGGCGATATGTTTGCACAAAGGCTTGGGCTTCCGCAAGAGCAGCGGTCAAATTGAAAGATTCGGTGTCTGTATTGCAATTGCCAAGGCTCTGGGACACTGATGCTGCAATGTCCGGGTTAGCGCAGATTTGTGCTGAGCAATGCTCTGCAACTGCCGGGTTCTCGGACACTTGTGCTGAGCAATGCTCTGCACTGTCCGGGTACGCGGACGTTTTTGCTGAGCAATGCTCTGCAACTTCCGGGTTCTCGGACACTTGTGCTGAGCAATGCTTTGCACTGTCCGGGTACGCGGATGTTTCTGCTGAGCACTGCTCTGCAACTTCCGGGTTCTCGGACACTTGTGCTGAGCAATGCTCTGCAATGTCCGGGGACGCGGATGTTTCTGCTGAGCAATGCTCTGCAATGCACCGGCTCTCGGACACTGGCGCGGAGCAATGCTCTGCAATTTTTGGGTTCGCAGGCATTTGTGCTGAGGAATGCCCTGCAATGTCTGAGGCTGATGGGGCTTGCGCTAACCATGGGCTGCATGACGTGTCTCGGGTTAAAAATTCAGGCCATGTGCATAAAACGTCATGCTTTGGGAGTGGGTAATTATTTCCCCATTGCGTTTCAATATCACCTTGTAGGGCTTTTACATGCGCACAAGGATCTGCATGTTGTTCAGGATGTAACCAAGTTAGATATTGTTTAACATCTTCATAAGCAATTGTGTGTTGACTCAGTTGGTTAGCAAGGTCTGTGAGTGGTTTTTGCCAGATTGTGGCGACATAGATATTGCCGTGAAAATGCGGATTTGAATTGGCTTGGTATTCTATGGCGCCACAAAAAGCTTTGACCAATCCGAGGATGCCACCGGTTGGATGGGAGTTATTGCCAGCATGGTCGCGACAATGGCATTCGGGACAGCGAAAGCACATTCGAATTCCGAGTAATTTTGCAAAGATGCAACGGATAACTGTTTGGAAACTTAGCACAACGCTCCATGGATCTCGGGTTGTGACTTCTCTGCGCGTAGAATAGGGTGGCACTTTCACGATGGCATCGGCGGACTCCCATAAAGCTGGTGCATCTGGTACACCGTAAGCAGTATTACCAGGGTCGGCTTTACAGTAACGACTGAATCGCAGGCATAATGCATTATGACGGGTAGTTGGGGAAACTGTAATAAATAACGGTTCACCAAATTCTACTCGGGCACCAAACAGATATCGACCGATCCTGCGCCGGACTTCAATCGTACCGGGCAAATTTGTTTGAATGCTGCGAATATCCTTCAGTAGAGTTCTTTCTTCCTGGGTCATGTTGACTGCAAACGGCAATTTTCGAGTATCGTACTGGATTGGTTTCTTTTTACCACCTGCAGTGAGGTATTTTCCGCGTGCCAATTTGTCGTATAACCGACGTGCAGCGTCGATCCAGGTCGACATAGGGAGAGTTTGCACCTGCGTTGTCTGGATCTTCCATTTACGCCAGAGCGAACCACCCCAGACAGAATGCCATTTGAAAGTGATGCGGCGAAGCCCGGGGACAAGGTCCCAGGAATTTCGAATTGAACTCTCAACTCGGCCTGCAAGATGTTTCAAATGTGCCAAGGGTGTGAATGTCGGTGCAGTTTGCGGTCGTCTTGGACGCTCCTTTTGTGGATAGTCTGGGCCACCAACTGGGGCAGGCAAACTAAAAGGGAAAGCCCAATAAAGGAAATCGTTTTTCCATTGGTCCCAGAAAGTATGACCAGTATCTACGGTAATGTTGCCGACCACATCGCCCAGGCGTGCAGTCATATCGATATCGTCATCCTGAAATTGTCCGCTCGAATAATCTTGCGAAAGGATGTTTGGACGAGACCGTCCTGTGAATGCTTCTCCATCCATGGTAGCATCAGCTGCGACCTCCGGCGTTGCATGTTTAAGTGGCGTGTTGGATTGCAATCCCTCCAGCGATGCAGTGTCGGAGGCAGAGGTTTTGTTGGGCTTGCTTGCTACGTTTGGCTGGAAGGATGCGGATTTGTCGTTGCTGAGCAATGCTCTGCTTGTGTTGTTGGACAGCGGCATGTCCACCATTGGTTCTGTTTCATCTGTTCCATAGGCTGCGTGAACGCGTTCTTCAACTGCAATTTTAGCGGTTGCTTCAGCGTCTGGACTGAGAGTCATTGGATGTCTAAGGTCAATAAGATGATGCAAGAGGCTTACGACTACCCAAGGGCGGATTTTGGCTCCTGCAACCCATTCAATAGCTTCATTATGCCTCATTCCCTTTATTGTCAGCTTAACTAAGGCACGAAGTACGACGGGAGGATGAGGCAGTTGACCCCATTTGGTGTTTGCGGCCTCAGCGGGGTCCAAGGTTGCAAGGATTTCTTCCCAGGGAAGGCTAAAGGAACTGACGTTTCCACGAACAGCGGCTCTGTGCTGTGGGCGATGAATTTCCTCTTGCATGAGGTGACCGTGGTCGGCTTCGAGGTAATATGTGACTACGGAGGTCCAGACTGGTGTTGCTGCTGCGGCTTCTATCCACCGGACCTTCTGCTCATACAACAACGGTAAAGGAAAGCCGTGCCAATTGTCATTAGCGAGAGCCTCCGGAATTGCAGGCTTAGTCGAATGCATCATTGAATGAAGACAGATGCGGCACAAGGGAATGCGACAATTTCTGCACAATGCTTTTTGGGAATTGGGGCACGTTAAACATTGGATGTCTTCGGGACAGCACAGCACAGTTTGCCCGTCGCATATGTCGGAAGGCAGTTCTCGGGTCCAATCATGAGGCTGAAGGCGTTTCTCAACGCAAGGGCATTGTCCATATTGCTGCATATATCGTTGGAAGCTCCAATTGTCCTCAAAACTGCGGTCTGTTAAATTTGGAAAAAGCTTTTCCACTTCAATAAAAGCGACTTCGCCATGTTCCCCACCTGCATGGACTTTTGCACAGCATGCACAAATGAAAGCCTGCAATTGTGCTTCTGGCGCAAGGTGGCACACTCTGCGAAGGGTTCGTCGATCGACACTCCAGCCGACTTTTGGCACATGTTCTTCCTCTTTTTGGATCAGTGCGCGTAAATAGTACTGTGGAATCTCATCAACAGGAATCTCGGTGAAGCGCTGCTTATGTGAGGTCGCAAGATGCGCCCACAAACACGTTGCGCTATCACCACAACAGCGTCTGGCAGAATGTATCCATCTATCACCTCGAATGTGCCATGTGCGATCCTTTGTCCAATGAGGGTGGCATGGTTCAACAGCGGATGCCCAGGTGCAGTTGTGCATTGCACAGTGCACGGGAGGATATGGGAGTCCTAAACATAGATCAATTAAGTCTTCGTCATTATGTTGCAAGGTTGGTGGCAACAGGGAATGAGTTCGAAAGCATGCGGCTAAGGTCTTAATATGGGAATCAGTTGCATCTTCGGGTGTACACCATGTCATTGCAGGTTCAATTGTTACGTTGAGATCTGCATTATTCGACGAAACAGTTGATTCTGTTTCCCATGACATGACGCTGTCTGCATCGACATCTACAGCGTTTTCTGGCATTGGCTCAAACCCGTTGACGTCAGCTGCGGCTGGTTGAGATGTTGTGTCTATTCCTTTCGGTCTAATAGATGTATCTGGGTCAGCTATATCTTCACAAGCGTGGTAGGTATGTTGTGGTTGTGTGATTTTGGTTGGCAAAGTGTTTGGTGATGCAACGGAGGGTACTACAGATAGAATTGGCTCCATTTCCGGTGATGGCGGTGCTGCAGGAGGCGGTGGTAGTGGAGGCATAGGGTCCAAATTTTCTGCGACCAAGGCTAACACTGCTTCCGCTCCCTCAGTGTCCCAGGTTCGTACCCATTGGGTTTCAGGGAAGGGCAAGTGGCGGTTGGCCGATCGCTGCATCAGATCATAATGCCCGGTCACTGAACCTATATCTCTGTGAACAAGTTCCAGTACATGGGGATGGTCTACTAAGAGTTGGTGCGCTTGCGAATCATTAATGTATTCCATGGTTTCGACCCAAACATTTTCATTATCATTTGGCCCCCAAATTAAACAAGAAAAGGAAAATGCCTGCATGAGAGCCCATAATTCCACCCCAACAGTACTATGATGGATTGAGTCCAGGGTGGTTGGCTTCTGCAAGACGGCTAGAACCTTACTCCATAATACAGTCTCGACTGGCAGTATTTGTGGACTTACTGGCATCGGCAATGTACGATTCAGAAACTGCTTGTGCAATGCTAGTTCATGATCACTCTCAGGCAAACACGCACTTTCGATTTGTTCTGCGTGTGGACCCCACCTGTGACTGCATAACCATTCTAGGGCTTGCAAATACAATTTCGCCGCTTCTGGAATGGACCAGCAGTTGCTTCCTTTGCTGTACCGACCAATGGCGTGGAAGAAACACCAGCCATCGCCCGGAACTTGTAGCACGAATCCGGCAGCACGACGTTCAACGGATGCCTTGGCTGCGGCAGCATCTGATGTGGTGTCTGCAGCAGATTCTTCCCGGGCTGAGCGATGCTCTGACTCCGGCTTGCTTGTTGGACCATTGCCATGTTTCGCATGCATTTCTCGGTTCCTTTCTTTTCTCCCACGCTGCCATTGGACTCTCGCTGGTCGCGAGGCAAGCATCCCTGTGGTCTGAATGCAGAGCTGACAACCGGGACATGAAAGGCATAAGGCTGTGAGCAAGTTCAGCCATGTGCTCGCAAGTCTGCAACCCGGAGACATTGGTTTGCTTTGTCGCTGGCATGTTTCCCTGCTCGCGCCTGCAGCCACCATTGCGCAAACGGTTTGCAACCATCTCTTTGCCCAGGACTTTTGTTTCCTAGGTTTGCGGCAACCCTTCAATCGTGCTTTTTCAGCTTTGCGGCAACGACCGATCCACCCTCTTCTACTGGAGTGACGCTGCAACGCCCGACGTGCTTGGAAGGCAAATACACAAGCAGCCAGGTTCACCACAAATCTCGCATCCAAGTTTCTGGCCATGGCACACAGGAAAGCACAACATATAGCAAGACACCATGTTAACAACTGGAAGAAACTCGGGAATGTCTGCTTCCAGTGGGTACGCAGCTGAGTTTTAGATTCAAACGTTTTCCCTTGCACACGCTGTGCGCCGGACATCTTCCGATGAAGGTTTGCTGCATAGATGCAAAAGCATACATTCAAGAGAAACAAGGGATCGATGCTTTCTGCCTGTACACACAAAATGCTGCAACCTATTGCAATGGCTTTGGCTAAGCCTCTGTACCAAACTCCTGTCGTCCACCACAACTTTGCAGACTTATTGTCCTTGGCTGCATTGCCAGCTTGCTTCGGTCCTGTGAGGGGCTGACGCTTCCCAAGTCGTTTGCTGGCTTGACAACACCATATACAACAGCCGAGGTTCAAGACAAACAATGGGTCGATGCGTTCGGCTGCACCACACAGCAGGCTACAGGCACATGCGACGCAACGAGCAAGCAAAGCGAAACGACTTTCCCGCCGTGGGGTTGTGTTGGTTGCATGGAGCTTTTTGCGCGCCATGCAAATTGCGCCTCGCTGTTGGAGGGCAAATTCAATAGAGACAACCTTGCTGTCGTATGTCGTTGTCCTGTCGTTATGACTTCTTCGCTTTGCTCTGTATTGGGGTTATTCTTCAACCAGATATGTCGTTTACATGCAATGGCTCACATACAGTTACAGTTCGAGTCGAGGACCTTTGGCTCATAAACTTCCTTTGGATCATCTTTCATCGCATCCCTGAGCTAAATGACATTACTGCGCTTGTGCACCTTATGCTGCATGTGTAGGAAACATCCAGTGACACTGCCTCAGCAACACACGGCTGCGGAAGCGGTCGCAAGGTGACACGGCATCGTGAACATGCACGGTGCTCCCCGAGCTCAGGTTGGGAAATGCGGAAAAGTTCATGGAAAACGACGTTTGGGCAAAAGTTGCAACAGGATCACGTTAACCATCATTGTTGTTTCTTCCTTCTACACAGTAAATCCAATCCACTGAAGCCGCTTGCTGCGCCTCTGGCTTGCGCTGCAGGAGCCTCCAACCATACCTGACCAATGTGACAGGATGTGGGAACATTTTGGGCGCCAAACTCTGTCTTGGAGAAGGTTACTGGCCCTACGTTGCGTTCATCCAACACTTGTCACGTATGATGCCACACGGTCAATTTCTGTAGATTTGTTCTATATCAACTTTTGTCGACTTAAAGACTTCAGTACATTTGTTCTATACTCATTGTATCATTGTATCTCTGTGACTTGTTTATCCTCAGCTACATGGGTTTGTCCAAAGCCATCGTAGCACCTCCAAGCAGTGTTGTGCTTGTGTCTATGAATTTGGTAGGTAAGCCTTGTTACACATTTGACCCCTTGGGGCCCCCTCCAAGGGGTCAACCGGTCAGCAGATTGACCACTTGGAAAGGGCCCCAAGAAGTCAACGGTTGCCGATGGTCACAATCAGTGTATGGATTCATATTATGGCGATGAAACCTGCGTCCGGATGGCCAACTGTCTATCCCCGTCCTTTCAATTACCTTTATAGCCGGTAACCCACATTGACCACTTGGAGGAGGCCCCAAGAAGTCAACGGTTGCCGATGGTCACAATCAGTGTATGGATCCATATTATAGCGATGAAATGGGGATATGCGGGGATATCCAAATATTGGGAAGAACAAAATGTCGTCAAACCATCAATCGTGGATGCTTGTAGCCATGAGCGACTATCCTGGACTGATGGAAGATCACCTTGTGTCCGGATGGCCAATTGTTTATCCCCGTCCTTTCAGTTACCTCTGTAGCCAATAAGCAGGGAACCACTGGGTAGGTAGGCCTTGTTACACAACATGGTTCAGGATAGTTACCACTTGTCACGTATGATGCCACACGGTCAATTTCTGTAGATTTGTTCTATATCAACTTTTGTCGGCTTGAAGACTTCAGTACATTTGTTCTATACTCATTGTATCATTGTATCTCTGTGACCTGTTTATCCTCAGCTACATGGGTTTGTCCAAAGCCATCGTAGCACCTCCAAGCAGTGTTGCGCTTGTGTCTATGACTATGAATTTGGTAGGTAAGCCTTGTTACACATTTGACCCCTTGGGGCCCCCTCCAAGGGGTCAACCGGTCAGCAGATTGACCACTTGGAAAGGGCCCCACGAAGTCAACGGTTGCCGATGGTCACAATCAGTGTATGGATCCATATTATGGCGATGAAACCTGCGTCCGGATGGCCAACTGTCCATCCCCGTCCTTTCAGTTACCTCTATAGCCGGTAACCATGGAACCACTGGGTAGGTACGCCTTGTTACACAATTGACCCCTTGGGGCCCCCTCCAAGGGGTCAACCGGTCAGCAAATTGACCACTTGGAGGAGGCCCCAAAAAGTCAACGGATGCCGATGGTCACAATCAGTGTATGGATAGATATGGCGATGAAATGGGGATATATGCGGGGATATCCAAATATTGGGGAAGGGGGCCCATGAGGACGTAATTAGGTCGATGAGCCAACCTCAACAGGCGAAGGTCTGACTTTATGTCATGCAGTGCGCATGTTTGAACAAGAGTCGACCACCCATGATTGTTGAACCCGAACGGAGGTGCCTTTTTTTCCTGCGGCTACGGCAGTCACGTCTGCTGAGCAATGCTCTGCAATTTCCGCGGCAACATTGCGGGATATGGCAGTCACATGTGCTGAGCAATGCTCTGCAAGTTCTGAAGCAATGCTCTGCAAGTTCTGCGCCGTGGATCATCAAACACCTTGCTCTGCATCCTCTCTGCGACGCCTTTGAGAACAGAAGGTTCTCCATGTATCTCCTGCTGGCGGCGATACTTCAAGATAAGCTCGCCAAATGGCCTTATCCATTGCGCATCTGAAACCTCCAATGTATAACGCAGGCAACTTTGTCTCATGAGGCTTCATCCTGTCCCAAAAGACAGCGCGGAATGAGCGTTTGCACCAGTAGTGACCGCTGATGGCAACGTCCCGAGCAAGGTAGGCCTCGAGAGCATGTTCTGTCATAGCACGCTTTCTCAAACAGCCAGATTGAAGATTGTAGCATTGCCTTGGACCCGGCCCTCCGCTCGACAACCTGTCGCCCAGATGCTTACACTCAGGTAAGATATCGCGCAGCAGGAGCGCCAAATTCTTCAGGGCGTAACCGGAGCCTTTCATGCCAGGCATGGACTGCAATGCTCCCCATTGACATCGCTCGTCCGAAGCGTTCGTGGCCGAGGCTAATGATCCAAACACGTCAAAAACTCCCTTGATTGTCGGCAGGCTTTGTCGCGCCAGCCTACAAAAGCAAGCATGCCTCAGAGTTTTTGCAGCAGCACTGGGCCGTCCATCTGGAAGCTCCTCAGCTTCGTCTTCGCTGTCATTTTCGTCATCCAGCAGCGCTGCATCCGGCTGGCTCGCCAGCTGCCAGGTGTTTGCATGGATCTTCTGCGGGGAATATCTTCTGTGAAACGGTTGCGTTGGTATTTGCATTACTTCTGCGAAGACTGTCGCCAAACTCTTTCTGGAGCCAGGCACCAAAAGATTCCACTCAATGTTGGGAGCTTTCCCCCGAAGCCATCCAAGCATGCTGTCTGACCCGGTGAAAAAAACGAACAACGTCACACTGAGCAAGATCACGCCTCGGGGAACGTGATTCACCGCTGCACAGCCCATATTTGCAATTTCCTGGATAAACTGCACGCGTCGCTGATGCCACAGGGAATTGTTGCAAACCGGTTCTTCGAAATCATATTCTGTGACCCAAGAAGAAATTGTTCGACCCAAAAATATCTCGTCGCCAAAAGGCGGCGCATGCTGGATGCCATCTCGGCGGCGAATGCTACAGCATTGCCGATATATCATGAGTTTCCAAAAAAGTTCCTCCATCCTCAAGATGCGATGCCCCGGCAACGCGAAGTTGTGTGTCTGTTTCTCTTTTGCAGCTTTGCGGGCCTTCTTACGTTGTCGACACAACACCGCCGGATCAACAGAAGCTGGTGCACTTGGACGCTTCATGGCGGGATCCTTCTGTTCTATGGATCGTACCCAGCACTTAATAATAGTCCTTTGTCATTGTGGATTCAACACACATAAATAATATTAAACTATCTTCATGCGCTTCCTTCCAGGTCTTTGAAATACGTCGTCATGGTTACTACAATGGGCATGAATACTTTGTGGTTGAACGTTGCAGTACGCACTAGCCAACGCAACATGGTTGGGACAATGGTCAATCGTGGCAATGCTTTCTAATGGTAGGGAATTATGCTCTAATTTTACTTCTGGTCAATCAAGAGTAGTCATGACAGTTAATGGCAAATAAATGGTCAAGTGACCATTAATAAATGGTGGTTGGGCGAGTAACTGTCATAGTTGAGTAATGCTTCATGATGGTTTTTGTTTCTAATGCTAGGGAATGATGCTGGCATTCATTCATGATGGCTAGCAGTGGACAACATCTTTGACCACGCCCATACGCTGACCCATGTCGGTAGATGTCAGCACCGTATTCAACCTCGAGCCGCACAGCAGTCCCTGAAAAACAACACGCATCACGAAAGCCCAGTGGATCTTAACCCGTGGCGGCAACCATTCTAAACAACCAGGACTAACCATGCAATTAACCACAATATATGGTGGTTTCTTAGAATATGGAGCCACAAAAATGGTTGGTTTAACGCTATGAATTAATTAGCTAATAAACCTTGAAACTTTTGCTGCAAATGAAGAGTTTGTAAGCGAGACTTTTACCAAATTCTTCCTGGAACCCGCACGGCCTGCCACGCCCGTTCTCGCTGTCAAGGCACATTCTTCGAAAGGCGCTCCGACATGGCGCCATTGGTAGTTACCTGACAGGGCACATCTGCATTCTACTTCAGCTGCTGCTTTTGTTGTTTAAATTCGTACCTTCTCCTTTCGCCGCGCTGCGGGCGCGCCAGGGAAGAATGCAGCGCCTGACCCATCTAGTTTCGTTGGTTTCCATGACCTACGGCACGAATTCCGCGGCGCAAGCAGTCGGCTTCTCTGAAGCTGCGAACACGGATGCACCCTATGACTGGCGGTTCTACCACTTCTTCCTCGCCCTGCCAAAGGATGCGCGAGACTGCCACGGCTGCTGCGCAATGCGCTGCTGACCGGTACGGTTGTCTCTCAGGACACGTCAGAGCAGATGCCGTTCTTGAATGGTGTTCTAATACAGCTGGCAACTTCACTGCCACACTCCTCTCAAAAAAAGCCGCTACCCCGCCACGGCCGCTGCGCAATGCGCTGCCAAACCACACGGCTCTGCCCGATACACCCTTTCAACGGATTGGTTTTGGAAAACTGGGGCCTGATGCAAGGCCAAGTAATTTCCAGATAGGCTTTGGAAAACTGAGGTCTGATACAAGGCCAAATAATTTCCAAATACACTTTAGAAAACTGGGGCCTGATACAAAGCCAGGTCATTTCCAGACACGTTTTGGAAAAATGGGGCCTGGTACAAGGCCAGGTCATTTCCAGATACGCTTTAGAAAACTGGGGCCTGATACAAGGCCAAATCATTTCCAGATAGGCTTTGGAAAACTGGGGTCTGACACAAGGCCAAAAAACATTCCAAATAGGCTTTGGAAAACTGGGGCCTAATACAAAGCCAGCTCATTTCCAGATACGTTTTTAGAAAACTGGGGCCTGATACGAGGCCAAACAATTTCCAGATAAGCTTTGGAAAACTGGGGCCTGATACAAGGCCAAAAAATTTCCAGGTTGGCTTTGGAAAACTGGGACCTGATACAAGGCCAGGACTTGCCAGATAGGTTTTGCAAAACTGGGGCCTGACGCAAGGCCAAAGAATTTCCAGATAGGCTTTGGAAAACTGGGGCCTGATACAAGGCCTTACCGAGCCAAACCGCAACGACTTAAAAATTCAATTTTTTTCAATAAATTATTTTTGGGACGGCCAAGTCCCCAGGAGGCCCCCCCCACCCCCCGACTTGCCCATCCCATCAACAAACCACCCACAAATTCAAAAGTTTAGTCTTGGCAGGCTAAGAGGCCAGAAAAATTCCAGCTAAGCTTTAAAAAACTGGGGCCTGATACAAGGCCAAATAATTTCCAGATAGGCTTTGGAAAACTGGGGCCTGACACAAGGCCAGATACTTTCCAGATAGACTTTGGAAAACTGGGGCTTGATACAAAACCAGGTCATTCCCAGATAGGCTTTGGAAAACTGGGCCCTGATAAAAAGCCAAATAATTTCCGGATAGGTTTTGGAAATCTGGGGCCTGATACAAAGCCAGATCATTTCCAGATACGCTTTAGAAAACTGGGGCCTGATACGAGGCCAAATAAATTCCAGATACGCTTTGGATCCCTGGGGCCTGACACAAGGCCAGATACTTTCCAGATAGGCTTTGGAAAATTGGGGCCTGACACAAGGCCAAAAAATTTCCAGATAGGCTTTGGAAAACTGGGGCCTGACACAAAGACAGCTCATTTCCAAATAGGCTTTGGAAAACTGGGGCCTGATACAAAGCCAGATCATTTCCAGATAGGTTTTGGAAAACTGGGGCCTGGTACACAGCCAAAGCGTTTCCAAGATAGGCTTTGGAAAACTGGGGCCTGATGCAAAGTCAGGTCATTTCCAGATAGGTTGTGGAAAACTGGGGCCTGATACAAAGCCAGATCATTTCCAGATAGGCTTTAGAAAACTGGGGCCTGATACAAAGCCAGATCATTTCCAGATAGGCTTTAGAAAACTGGGGCCTGATACAAAGCCAGCTCATTTCCAGATAGGTTTTGGAAAACTGGGGCCTGATACAAGGCCAAATCATTTCCAGATACGCTTTGGAAAACTGGGGTCTGACACAAAGCCAGATCATTTCCAGATACGCTTTGGAAAACTGGGGCCTGATACAAGGCCAAATAATTTCCAGATGGGGTTTTGGAAAACTGGGGCCTGATACAAGGCCAAGTAATTTCCAGATAGGCTTTGCAAAACTGGGGCCTGATACAAAGCAAAAAAAATTTCAGATAGGTTTTGGAAAACTGGGGCAACAACAACAACAACAACAACAACAACAACAACAACAACAAATCCAGATACAAAACCAGATCGCTTCCAGATAGGCTTTGGAAAACTGGGGCTTGATACAAAGCCAGATCATTTCCAGATAGGCTTTAGAAACCTGGGGCCTCATACAAGGCAAGGTCATTGCCAGATTGGCTTTGGAAAACTGGGGCCTGATACAAAGCCAGATCATTTCCAGACACGCTTTAGAAACCTGGGGCCTCATACAAGGCAAGGTCATTGCCAGATTGGCTTTGGAAAACTGGGGCCTGATACAAAGCCAGATCATTTCCAGATACGCTTTAGAAAACTGGGGCCTCAAAGCCAAATAATTTCCAGATAGGCTTTGGAAAACTGGGGCCTGATACAAGGCCAAATAATTTCCAGATAGGCTTTGCAAAACTGGGGCCTGATACGAGGCCAAAAAATTTCCACATAGGCTTTGGAAATCTGGGGCCTGATACAAAGCCAGATCATTTCCAGATACGCTTTAGAAAACTGGGGCCTGATACGAGGCCAAACAATTTCCAGATAAGCTTTGGAAAACTGGGGCCTGATACAAGGCCAGATACTCTCCAGATGGGCTTTTGAAAACTGGGGCCTGATACAAAGCCAGGTCATTTCCAGACACGTTTTGGAAAAATGGGGCCTGGTACAAGGCCAGGACTTTCCAGATAGGCTTTGGAAAACTGGGGCCTGATACAAGGCCAAAAAATTTCCAGATAGGTTTCGGAAAACTGGGGCCTGATACAAGGCCAGATACTTTCCAGATTTCCAGATAGACTTTGGAAAACTAGGGCCTGATACAAAACCCAATAATTTCCAAATAGGCTTTGAAAAACTCCAGCCTGATGCAAACCCAAGTGAATTCCGGATCAGCTTCGACAAAGTGAGACCTAAGCCAAGGCCACCTATTTTCCAGATAAACTTTGTAGAATGAGTGCCTCGCACAAATGCTAGTCATGTGCTCATACCCTTTGAAAAAAAACTCGGGCCTAATACAAACCCAGATAATTTCTACATAGGTCTCGATAATCTGGAACCTGATACAAGCCCAAATATTTCCAAGATAAACATTGAAAAACGGGGACCTGATACTAAGCCGGGCCATTCCCAGATCAGCTTTCGACAACTGCGGCCTGACACAACGCCAAAAAAATCCGGATAAGCTTTCGAAAAAACTGTGGCCTGACACAATGCCAATGCATCCAACCCAGCAACTCACATCGAGATTATGAATCTCGCGGCGAACAACCCACAATGTCTGCACTAGACAACGGGATTGCGAGGCCCTCACAATAGCGCAATAGCGCCACTTCTCAACCTACCAGTCATGGATGTCCTGTCAACCAGGCTGCTGAGCAATGCTCTGCAAACCCTTGCCGTTACCCCCATCAAAAATCAAAGTGAAACTACCTGCAAGCTTCACCGGCAAAATCAAGCCTCATACAAACCAACATCTTCTTTAACAAAACTTTGCCACTACAAATGCGCAACCAACGTATGTCTGTGTCTAGCTCGCATCATCACAACTACGGCCTTATCCATCCATCATGTTGCCATAAAAACATAACAATAATTTTATATGAACATCAACTGCGACATGTACTTTTCCTACCATTCCAAGTCCCCTAAACCGATGCTCCAAGACCCAGCCTACCAGCACGGTTCCCTGAGGCACCGAGTCCCGGTCGTACCATTCGGCACCCCTGGGATGTCGCTGACATTGTGACAACAACACTGGCGAAGTAACCATCTCAGTACACCTTCGGCGTTCCTGAGATGATGACAAACGGACCAGCTCAGTACCCTTCGGCACCGACTCCCAGTCGTACCCTTCGGCACCCTGGGCGCCGTGATAACGGCACTGGCCGCCAGCTCAGTACCCTTCGGCACCGACTCCCAGGCAAACCCTTCGGGCCTCTGGGATGCCGTATAAAAAAAAAATCACGGCACTGGCAAACTGA